>LSYV01000092.1:126453-188100 GCA_001584585.1 Gonium pectorale | reverse complement strand
ACTGGGTCCTACAACGACATCATCACTTTCGTGCTTACGCTCGTCGTATGCGTTGTTCCTTTTCAACACCCACCCGGGCCGCGGCTTCCCTGCGCCACCACGGCAACCCGCCTCATGTGCCGCGTAGGGGGTCGCCCTATCGTGGTTGCACCCTCGAGGCCCTGCGCACTCCCCCTTTCGGCCCCAGCCTTCCCCCTTCCCGCTCCCCCTCCCTCAACCCGACCGCCTCCCCCTTCCCCTCCCCTTCCAGGACTCCAAGCTCATGCTCCCCCTTCCTCCTTTCCAGTCCTGCCTTGCACCTTGCTTGCTTGAACCCTGCCCAGACCCCCCCTTTCGAGACTCCCCCCTTCATCCCGTCAACTGTTGGCTCCTCTGGACCCCCGCCACCCCCTGCTCACCTCCTCAGCTCCTGCACCAGCAGCGCCACCCGGCCGCCCACCGACTCGGGAGTGTACGCCAGCAAGCCGGGGGAGCGGGCCACCGCAGCCAGCAGAGCCTGGCGGGGCAAGGGGGGCAGGGGGGAAAGGCGTGCAAAGTAGGGAAAGGGCGAGGAGCGATTTGGAAGCGGTGTTCCAAGAAACGTTATCTTGGGACGCAAGGAGTTGGGAGGAGGGTGGAAGGCGTGGAGGAGGACATGGCGGGGGCCCGGGGAGGGGGTCTGATGAGGCATCCGCGGATGCACTGCGTGGCGGGGGCTGACGGGGCGCAGCCGCAGAAGCCTGCGGTGATGCGATGCCTGGGCCCGCTGGCTCGCCGCTGAGGGGGGACAGCGGCAACCCCCACACGCCCGTACACGCACCCGTGCCGCCACGGTGCTTGTGCCGCCGTGAGCCAGTGGCCCCCCCTTGATGCTGTCGAAGGGTGCACCGCACCGCACCGCACCCAGGCCCAGACTTGTCCACCCCCGGCGCGGCATGGGTCTCACTACCGTGGACCCTCGCCCCTAACCCAGGTGGCGTACCAAGCAACCCACAACCTATGGGCGCCAGCCAGCCAGCCAGCCAGCCAGTCACCAAGCCAGTCACCCAGCCAGCCAGCCAGCCAGCCAGCCAGCCAGTCACCAAGCCAGTCACCAAGCCAGTCACCAAGCCAGCCAGCCAGCCAGCGGGGCAACCGACCTGTCTCGACATGGGCAGCCGCCGGTTGAGCTCCTCGATTTTGTTGAGGAGGTGGGGGGCGGTCTGCGGCCAGAGGATGGGCGGGTGGGCGGGCGGGCGCGTCGGCGCGGCGGTGCCCGATACCGGCAGGTGGGAGCCACCGCTGGGGATCCGTGGCTGCACAGCTCCGAACGCGCCTCTACGGTTCTGCATGACCTGCCCCCACACGCTGCGCTGCAAGCTGTCCCTCGAGCCCTCGGCTCCTACGCCAACCAGCTCAGAACTTACTCACGATATCTTGATGTAGAGCGGTCGGAGGGTGCAGGGGCAGGGTCTAACGAACCGCCCCAACACCCACCCTGCAGACGCATACCGGCGGGTGCGTGGACCCGCCCACTCCCAGTTGGTCGCAGTCGCTACCTCACCACCGGCCGACCCCCAGGTCCCTCCCACCGCAGCGCAGCCGCGGGCATCCTAGCGTAACCCCGCCCCCACCCCCGCCCCGTCCGCTGCAAAGTTCCCAGCCAGTGCCCACCCCACTCCGGCCACCGCCTCGCCGCCCCCCCCCCCGCATCGGCCCACCCCCCGCCCCACCCCGCTGCTACCCCAGGTGCCCCTCCTCCTGCCGTACATTGCGCAGCACTTGCGGGTTCTTGCGAGCGATAGCCCGCACCGTCTCCAACCCCAGTCCGTCCACCAGCTCCGTAAGCCGCCGGGCCATCGTGGCGGGGGCCATCTCCTTGGCGCGACGCCAGCTGCGAAAGGGCAGCGGGGAGCGGGGAGGCAGGGGTGACGCTCCCCACCTCGCTCCGGCCACTTCCCCGCGCAGGCCCGTGTACGATGGCGGCCAAGCGGGTGGGCTCTTGTGCACCACCAAGAACGGCGCAACGTACCATACCCCCACTGCTCCTTCCACGGAGCAATCCCACGCGCTTAGGTGAGGGCCTGCCAGCTCTGAACCGCAGCCCGGCACGCACCTCCTGCTCCGCACCCCCGGACCCGCACCCAGGCCGCACCCCTTCTCCTCCAGGGCTACCTACTCCTATTGAGAACCGCATGTGCCGCCTCATTCGACCCTTTGGACCAAGCCTCGCAACCCACCCCTGGGGCCCCACCGCACACTCCCGCCCAGTGTAACGCCCCTCCACCAGGCCCCTCACCGACAGCAGCCCGCACGCACCTGGCCCGCGGCATCCGCAGATCGTGTGGCTGGAGGTTGAGCTGTTGCATCAGTACGATGCGGAGCTCAAGGTCCCGGGAGGGGGTGGCGCTGGGAGGAGCAGGCGCGTCGGGACCCAGGCGCGGCCGGCCGGGGCGGCGGGGCTCGGAGGAGGGCCCGTCGGAATCGGACCCCTCCCCCTTGCGGGAGCTGCCAGGGGGTCTGCCCCGTTTGCCCCTCCGTGTGGCGGCCCGCTGCGAGTCGTTGGATGCCTCATCCCGGGAGTCCGAAAGTTGTGTGCGCTTCGCGCTAACACGATCCACATCGTCCGAGTTGTTATCCGCTCGCTCCTCTGGTTTCCTTCCGGAAAAGTCGGGCTGCTTGCGAGAGGACGATTTACCCCCATCACTCCCGCGCCTGGGTCCTCGTGCGCCACAGATCGACTTATTCCGCGATAGGGGGTCGCATAACGGCAGTCGGAACGGCAGTCGGAAGGGCCAAGGCCCGCCAGAAAGCGACATCTTGGGCGCCGAATTCCGCTGACACTGCATCCTTCCAAGTTGCAAAGCTACATCGTCAAGCTGCAGAAGCCACGACTATAGGAGCCTATATGAGGCAGTCATGTCCTCGGTGACCCTGGATGTTCCCTGTAAAAATAAAGCAGATAGCAGCAACGAGCCCAATCTCTGCACATCGAATTACTAGAGGAGGCATGCGGTGCTGTACACACAGCAGTGTTTAGCACAAGGATGTGCCGTACGGAGCAGTGTGCCGTCTCGCATGGGGCATGCACCAGTCAAGGTTGCCAGGGAAGAAGCAGCGGCTCTGCCCACTACCGGCTCAGCGGCCTCTCCAATGTACCCCATCATGCCCCCGCCCCCGCCCCTGCAGGCTAGCCACTGTGCTGCTACTCCTGCTACTGCAAGCGTCCGCTGGTGTCCACGGCACGGTCCACGGTCTTGAGGAAGCCCCCTGCCCACACCCTCCAGCACGCAGTCCTGCCCTCCTGGCCCGAGCCATCCCATTCAATCTTCCAGCAAAGATAAGGTACCCCTGTTATATAATATAGACATGCCGTACTCTGCGGTGTCCGCGTTTCAGGCGCGCCGCCAGGTAAGCCTGCGGCTGCTCTTGATTGTCTTGAGTCCTTGACCGCTGATGCAGTTTTAACGACGGCGCAGAACCACATGTCCATTCTCAACCACGTATCCTCACTTTGTCTGGCTCGACAGTGCTCTCGGACTGAGGCTTGGCGCCCTTCTCATGCATACAGATGCCGCCCCCAACAGACGCTGTGGCTCGTCCTCCCAGCTGGCCGGGCTTCCTAATCGTGTGGCGCCCAGCCCTTGGTGATAGCAGCACTTTCTAAGACGTACAATAGGCGCGATGCATTCACATCAAGCTTCTAGGGTACAGGCCGGCTGGAGAAACGGGCACACGTGCTCGTTGTACGGAACAGACGTATGTTGGCAAGTATGGGGGTCGCAGGGCACAAAGCAGCGGCTTTACCCATCATCGGCTCAGCGACCTCTCCAAGACACCCATACATGACACCCCATTCCGCCGCGTTCTAGCCCACCTGCTTGCCACGATGGTTCTACTGCAAGCGTCCGCTGGTGTCCACAGTCTTACAAGAGCCCCACAACAGACAGCAGAGCCAGGGAAGCCACATGTACGGACATACACACGCGCAGTTACCAGCAGGTACAAGGCATGGCGGGCGAAGGAGACAAGCAGACGGGCCCTCCCGGGTCGGGCCAGCGGTTCCCGCCGGTGGAGTCCCTTGGAATCTCTGCCTACCTGGCCCCGAGCCAGCCCCTGCAATGTCCAATAGTCATGCCGTACTCAGCAGTTGCTGGCGATTCAGGCGTGATAGGAAAGATCGGTTAAGCTATGAAGGGCCCGCTGCTGTCCCTTAGCCCTTTACTGCCGAAGCAGTTCACCGACAGCGCACATGTCCGTTCTCTGCCACGTATGCTGACTTTTCCTGGCTCGGCCATGCTAACGGACCGGGGCGTGGCGGACATACCCTGCATGTAGATGACCGTTGACCCACATACCGAACAGTGGTCGCTTCCTGCCAGCTGGCGGGACCTGGCACCTGCTGGCGGGACCTCGCACCTGGTGAGGGACGAGCAGGCGGGCGAGGTGGCCGGAACCGCGTAACTGCTCTTCGTTGCTGCACAGCCGCTGGCCAGGGGCCGCTCCAATGTGGCTTTTTCTGCGGAATGGTTATAGGATGAGATGAGAAAGAATGCATGCATCGGGAGGGACAGGTAGCCTGCGAAACCCTGCCCTAACTACAGCATTCCGTACCACGGCAGCCAAGACCAAACCGACGGCACGCATACTAAAAGAAGAAGCCACCTAAAGACCCCTGGACAGGAAGGCGGGACGACGAAAGCAAAGGAGACGAGGAGTGAGGAGGCGAATGACAGGACAGGAGAGAAACAGACCGGGAGGTCTAAACGAGCACAGGGAGCAAGGCACCCCCCTCCCGTTTCCCATTCCGCATTACCCCCTCCCGTAGCAAAAGCCGAAAACCCCTAATCCCACTGCAAACCGCCGACCAGAGCGACTAACGGCACCGACTCCAAAAGGTGAGCAGCACCGCAAAACACGTGAGGGTACACAACCCCTCAAAACCAACACCAACATCAACACGCACCCCGACCCCAAGCCCAACCGCCAAGCTGATCGGGCACACTGCGGCTGTGTTACGTCATGCGAATGTGCGTGCTTGCTTGTGGACAAACAGACTAGGCAAACAGACTAGGCAAACAGACTAGGCGAGGCAGGCGACAGAGGCGAGGCAAACAGTCGAACAGTCGAGCAGTCTGGCATGCTAACCGGCAGCCCACTGCGGCTGTGTGTGTGGCCCGCATCCTGCCTCTTGCTGCAAGTCGAACGCCTTCTGGAGCTCCATGGCCGCCTCCGCCAATGCTCCAAGGGCCACCGCCGACAGCGCATTGGGCTGGCTGGTCTCCACGCGCAATGTCCCGCCAGTGCTGCAGATCCGCACGCAGGTAGGCGAGCACAAGCCTGCACAAGATCCCGACCAGCCTGTTGCCACGAGCAAACTTGACGGGATCGTTCTGTCGACAGGTCTCTTTTCAATAATGCCCTCGCCAGGGTGTCGTAGAACTGGAGTCCGCTCCTCGCTACGCAGCAGCTAACGGCGCCCTTCTGCGGCTGAGCGTTGCTTACCCGTTTTCGGCAGCTTGTGCAGTAGCAGACAACTGCGAAACGCAACGGGCTCCCATCAATAGGCCCAGTAGGCCCAGTGGAGAGCGTGTTTGCGCCCTCGAACGCTTCGGTGGCCTTTATGCCGCAGAGCTCGGAGGCTGAGGGCGACAGCTGGGCGATGGGGTAGAAGGTCAACACCCTGCGCTCAACACATGTTCGGCTTGACCCCTGCGTTTGGATTACATTCCGATATTCGCACAGCGTCGGGTCAGTTGGGTCCACGGGCCTGCGGCTGATTATGACTGATTATACATAGTGGTACAGCGTGCCCGTTGACAGCTAGCGATCCATGTTCCAACGTCGTATAGGCCAGCTAACCCATATATGCGCTGAAAGAGCATCAACATACCGGTACACGGAGTTTCCATCACTGGTATCATAACGGGATGCCCAGTGCTGGGCTGGAGCACGGCACCAGTGAGGCAGGCAGCTTGCTTCACGTCCTAGACACCTGTTGAACCCCTGGGAGTCCGGAATACGGTTTTTGGAGCGATACTTTATAGACCATGCGTCTCGGGGAAAGACGGCGGTTGCTCGTCGTCGCTTCGTTTGTGCTGAGTAATCTTATACCGACAAGTAGAGGGGACCCTATCTCTGACCGCGAATGGGCGCACGGTGAGCAGGCTCGCATGTCGGGGTTGCTCAAACGCATTAAGCAGCGCAGCGTTGCCATTTTTTGATACCGGTACCCGACTCGCAGCATTGGGACCGAGCGAAGAGCCCCACCGCTCCCACGAACCCACCTCCCTCGGCATGCCACGTAGGGATAGCGCGCCCCTGGTGCCCCTTTACAGCCATCGGTGACCCCTCGACCGCACACAGCGACGACGTTCAGCGGCTGTACGAACAGGCGGGCGAGGTGGCCGGAACCGCGTACCTGCTCTTTGCGGCCGCACAGCCGCTGGCCAGGGGGCGAGGTGGGTTCGGGCACGTTCCGGGCAGCTGCCGGGTTGCGCCAAAAAAAGAGAATCTGCAGAGAAAAAAGGCGAAACCCAAGATGTCTTGTCCGTTGGACAGCGAGCATGCGAGCTGAACTTTTGGTGAGCATGCTCATGCAGACGAGCGCACATGGGGGCCGCCGCTGAGAGGACTGAGTTCCCCACTGTCCCCAACGCGATTCAGGCTCCCCCGTCCGACCCCTGCTGCCGCTCCTGAACCCTGGCGTCCTGCGCAGCTACGCCTCCGCGTCGGGCCGCTGCAGCTCGCCGCTGGTGGCCAGCCTGTACGACATCGCAGGGCGGATGAAGGTAGCGGCTGCCGGCAGTGGCTCGACGGTGAGGGGGGGAGGGCGGGCGTGCGGCCCTGCTGCGTCTGCGGCCGGGCAGATGGTGGAGCCCGGGGTGAGCGCAGGCAGGTTACAGGTTACACGTCCGTCAAAGCCGGGGGGCCATGGACGAAATACGAACGATGGGGTGGGGTAAAGGCCCTTTACCCCACCCCAACGGTCGGCTGTGTCTGCCATGACCCATGATGGGCAGACACAGCCGACCGGCCTCCGAGCCTGGCCGGTGGCTGATGTGTACTCCACGATGCAGCCTTTCGTGTGTCTGTGTCTGTGCACAGGGAGGCTCAAGGCAGGGACGAGGCAGGCCACGCAGGCGTGGAGAGTGTGAAGGATTTCTTCAGACTGAACGAACCGCATGGCGCCATGCTTGGCTCTGGCGGGGTGCCAGCCTGTCGCACCCATCGCACGCGCGCGCTCAGGTCCTGTAGCTTTTCGTGCAATTTTTACTTGCCAAGCCGCGCCCCCACCTCCGCAGTCCTGCCACGCGGCGCTGCTCAAGGAACTGGGGACTGCTTTTGTCTGGCTGCGAGGGAACGGCAGTAACGGGTTGCCGCGGGCTCAGGTACGCTCTAGAGCGCATGTTACCTGGCCGGCACGTCCTGGCACTTCCTGAGAGGGATCAGAAGTCGATTCTTCTTGTAGTACCCGATGATGACACGTTCTGGAACGTACTGGCGAGGCCTCAGCAGGGCGAGAACTATGCGACGCTTCTTGTAAACGGGCGGTTGGCAACTGGTCTTGCGTCCGTACGTCTCACCATCTGTACAGGGCCGCCCCGGGGAGTTCGGCACGCCCTGGCCGCTGCCCCCCGGCCCTTCGCTTGAGACCGGTCTGTTGGACGCCCTCGCCACCGACGGCCCTTTGGGGAATAGTGCTGCAGCGATGCAGGCGGCCTGCGGTCTGGACGCGCCCGCCTTCGCCTCCGCGGTCACCCGCGTCTCGGATGCGCTGGCGGGGCTGCTCGCCGACCTGGACACGCTGGAGCAGGTCGCGGAGCAGCACCGGCGCAGATGGGATCCTGCGCAGGCAGCCGCGCTGGCGTCGGATCAGAGTACGCTTGGAGATGCCGCCAGCGCGCTGGATGGCGCCATGACGCCTGAGAGGCGGCGCCTGGCGTTTGGTGATAAATTCTTCAAGGACTATCCCTCCAACTTCACGGTTGCGGATCCGGCGGGCAGACCGCGGCTGCTGATTCCGTTGATCTTCCACATCCTGCTGTACAAGAACGACGATGGGACGTTCGGGCCCGCTGGGTACGACAGCGCTCCTGCGAGGATGGCGGAGGCCGTGCGCGTGGCTAACCTTATGAGCGCTCCCACCAACATCCAGTTCTTCATCAAGGTATGGGCGGGGCGGGGCGCTGTGGTGTGATGCGGCTTAGGCCCGCCCATTCACTGTTGCTCCGGCTCCGACTAGGACCAATGCGTCCGGTTCTTGCTCCCTTAGATGCGAAGGTTCCGTTCCTACGGCTGCAAAAGCTTATGCTCGATTGCCGACGCGCGCATACCCCACACCACAGGAGGTGCGCTACGACCCGTCCGAGTTCCCCTACCTTGTGCGAGCCAACCGGACGGATTGGCTGGTCTGCTTCATGGGCAAGACCTGCCTCTGGAGCGCAAAATACATTGCAGAGTGGGTCACGGTTGGTTGCTTTGACATATTCCTTGGGTGGCGCTTGCTTTCATCTCACACTTTGTGTGCCCTCGGCCTGGCGCCTGGATCTTGTGTGGTTGGTTGTGGCGCGGTTGCGGTGGTCGCGGTGGTCTTTGGGTTTCCGGCCACACCTGGCGACCGGCCGGGAACGTACGCGCCGCACCGGTGCAGCAAGCTCCGTGGATGCTTCTCGCGCCCCGTGTGTGTGTGCCCCCTCGCGCAGGTCGATAGCCGACTTCCCCCGCTCCATCAACCTCTACATTGTGAGCGACACCACCGCGCCGGGCAGCCTGCTGGGCTACTCTTTCTGCCCCGGGTGGGTTGGTCAGGGGGGTCCCAAGACAGCGTTCACTCCACTCCGTTTGCTGTGGAGGGTGAACTCACACCAGCTCGCGGCCCACACCCAAGTCAGCGCAGCCGTAAGCCGCGTTCGATGTGGGCCATCGCCGTGGAAGGGCGCCGGAGCGGTGGCGGTGCGGAGGCCTGTGTGACCACCACCGTTTGCTCATCGAAAAACATCCTAATCACCGCCATCACGGCACCTGTATCCGGCCTGTAGCTGACGGCCACTCTTTGATTCGTATACAACGGGAACGCAGGTCGGATGTGCAGCCGTACAACGGCTTTGCGTTCGTCACCTGGGACTCGTTTACGGCGGACAACCGGCCGGAAACCTACTACAAAGGCTCCGTGACCCTGGTTCATGAGCTGCATCACTTCCTGGGCGTAGACCACAATTTCGGTTCGCTCAACTTCGAGGGCGGGTCATGCAGGGGAGTGGACGATGACTACGTCGACGACACGCCGATCACCTCCGGTGAGACGGGTCGCGTGTTGAACCTGAAACGTCGTTGAACAGGGGAACAGCGCAGCTCCCTTTTCTGCTTGAAGTGCCATACCGAATACACATCTGATCATGGGAACATGAGCGATCGATACGCATTATTTGAATGTGCTGCCGCACAGGGCCGGTTGACTACCTGTCGTTCAGAGAGGCCACTATGGCCTTTTGCCTGGAGCTCTTCTGGGGCCGCGACGGCGGCAACTTCGACGTCGTGTTCCGCCGCTGGAGCACTGCCCTGGGCATTCCGGAGGAGGACAAGAACGCCTGGGCGGACAGCTGGTGGGTGCTGTGAATGCTTGGGCCATGCATGCGGCTCCGTTGTACAGCAGTTGTAAGGCGGGCGGATCCCACGACTTCCTGCGGCCGTTTTGGCGCTGCCATTGGCGCTCCTGAAAATCTGCACTGTGGTGCACTGCGTTGCGCTTACCACGCTGCGGGGCAGTTATGCACTGTGGCCTATGCGCTACGTTCCCTGGTGTGTGCCAGTGCCAGCCGAACAACCCTCCCGACGCCCATTCCGTACTGCTGCCTGCCGTGCAGCCCCAAGCACCCCGGGTACGACGAGCTGGGCAACTACATGACGTACAATACGGACGTTTGCTTTTCGGTCCTCGGACACTTCACTCCGGGGCAGGCCCAGGTTGGTCACTGGGCGCGGTGCCGGACCTGAGCTGGAGTAAAGGCCCCGTAGATCATGAACACCGATACGGCTTGCAGTACTTTGACCGATGGGACCTGAGTCGAGGGCGATCGCCTTGCCTGCCAGGCCTAGGTGAAGA
Source organism: Gonium pectorale (assembly GCA_001584585.1). Lineage (NCBI taxonomy): Eukaryota > Viridiplantae > Chlorophyta > Chlorophyceae > Chlamydomonadales > Volvocaceae > Gonium > Gonium pectorale. Next base: position 178,037 of record LSYV01000092.1, on the reverse strand, counting down.
AGCACAGGCCCCACTTGAGCGGCTGGCACCGGGTGTTTAGGGCATATACGGCCTGCAAGCACAGGCACAGGCAGGCGCTGCCCAGGTGAGGCGTGGCCGCGCAAACGGGTAGCGCCACAGGCCTATGTGGGGCTGCAGCGGGGTGCCGGGTTCAGCGGCTGGTGTCGCGTGATCGGGGCAGGAGTGGCATCCAGGCACAGGCGCAGTCGGGTGCTACGCTGCGTTGCGTGGCGCCCTTTCCCGGGAGGGCCAAGCGCGACGTTGGTTGGATGTCGGGCACTTGCAGTGCTCCCCGGTCCACGTCTGTACATGAGAGGCGTGACCGCAAGGCAAGGGCAACGTTGCAGGCACGGGGCGTCTCTGCGTGAGTTGAAGGTCTGCTCCAGCCAAGCGATGCGACGCAGGTCACTGGATTGGCTACGCTAGGCTATCAACTAGGGTCCCCACCTTCCTGACCCTTTCGCCACCCCCCCTTGTAGTCAGTGGTACGCTTGCTGCCCCCCCCCCTCACGCACGCCCCCCACTGCAGCGCGCGCACTACGTCACCGCCGCCGCCAACCCGCTAATGTACGCGTGGGCCCAGTACTACGCGCTCGGGGCTGCGCCGCCGCTGCCCGCCCCGCCGGCGCCCATCATGGATGCCTCGGATCTTTGCAAGGTGGGCGTGTGCCCAGGACGGAGCAGCAGCCTAGTGAAAGGATACGGGCCAGCCGGCAAGCAAAGAGATGCATGTGTCTGTAAGGAAATGGCCCTGTCCCGCCGGCTGAAGCACGCGGGAACGGAGTTCCGTGCAGCGCGGCACTGCTTGCACCCGTAACCCGTACCGCCCGGCGTGCCCTAGGTCCCAAACCCCAAGCCAAACAAACCCCTGCTAAACCAGATGAGACGCTGTCTTTTAGGATGTCTGGCGGGCTTGCGGACTCAGTCACTTGAGCATGTCTGCTGCGAGGATATCCATGCCATTCCCTCGTCCCTCCGTCTCTCCCCAACCCGCAAGGTTACCACCAACAAGTGCCCCTGCAAGTCAAACTGGACGTACTACAAGCGCAACTACTCGTACTGCGGGGCCGCCAACCCCTACAACAACCTCCTGTAAGTCAGCACGCGGATCATTAGAGGGCATTGCCCTGTCTGCTGTAGGGGGGGTCGACGGGTTCACGGTGGCCCCTTTGCACCGGGTCAGGCAGCTGACACCATGCCACCCCTGTGCAATGACCTGTTCCGGCTTGACTGTGTGTCATTGATTGCTAGTCACCCCGGCCACCCCTTGCATTGTCACCCCTTCCACCCCTGTACAACGCGGCGCAGGCGGTGCGAGGTGGCAGACCCCGGATCATGCCACAAGTGCACGGGCAAGAAGGGCGCCTGCGTCCTCGAGTGTGCAGGTAGGTACATGGTTCGGCAGGCATGCGGGAGGGTCAGTCGATGTGGGAGTGTGCAGCAGGTATGTGGCGTGGGGGAACAGGCGGGAGAGCCGCGGGCAAGTGCAAGGAGTGGTACGGCTGCTCATCACCATGTGCTGCGCACGTGGAGCAAAGTGCGCAAGCGCGGACTGCGTGTTCGTGGCCAAGGAAGCCAACGTTGCTGTGGGTGGCCCAGACCTCTGGGCAGCAAAACGGCATTCGGGCCCGGATGGCAGCGCCGGGCCACCCTGAATGCATGCATGCGTGTATGCGTCGTTTACTTGGGCCGAGCGCAACTTCTATCGTGCCACGTCGTCCGCTGGCCGCCTGGCCGCAATATGTCCCCACCACCCGCATCTCACCACGCTGCCCCCACCCGCCCTCCCTCAGGTACCAGGCAGCTCTGCGGGCTGCCGAGCGTTCCGGGCAGCTACAACCCCAACCCGCCACAGCCGCCCTCGCCGCCGCCCTTCCCGCCACCGCGGCCGCCACGCCAGGTCCCTGATGAGTGCAAGGTATGTACGGCGCGGGGGCGATTGCCGTCTTGGTTCAGCCGCTGAAGCGTTACCTCGCGGAGACGCCATTTCGCATCCGTATGATGTAGCCCACGCAGCAGCCCACGCGGCAGCCCACGCGGCACTCGGGTATCGCCGTGCCATCCGACTTCCACTCAGATCGATAGAACTGCCACCCTGTCATCAACCTGCTCGTACCGTCATATCAAATGTGGCCTTTCTGGGCCCGCATCCTTACCAGGTATCCGAGGCCGGCTGTCCCTGCCGGTCCATGTGGCTCTTACCTCCGCATGGATTGTTCAGCTATTGCGGCTCCCTGGAGACAGATCGAAACTCGTCGAACTATGGCCGCCTTTTGTGAGTGGGGAATGAAGGACGAAGGGCAAAGAAAGGTAGACTGAAAGGTCGCGGAATGTGGCATTGATAAGCCAGGTCGCCCCTACGTCAGCTCGCGTTGCAGCAGGAGGTTCCCTGGCACCCTCTGGGCTGTGGCGATGGCGCGCTGTTATGGGCATAATGGGCAATAATGCGTCACGCCTCGCATCTGGCGCCATCACGCCTGCGTCTCTGCCCAACATCGTCTATAGTCCATTCCTGAACCAGTCTCAGCTTTTGCCGATCCGGTTGTGCTCCCTTCCCTTCTTCAAATGCGCACCACACCCCACTGCAGGTGCCAGGTGGAACCGTCTTGCCCCGACTGGAAGATCTCTGGTCCGTTCCAGACCTGCAGTAAGGACCTCAGCCCGGGTTACTGCGGTAAGGCCTGGCAGGGCGACGGCAGGTACATACTCATGTGCATTTGCCTTCGCTTTCATGGCAAAGAGGGCGGGCATCAGGTCATCTGGTTGTTGGGATGGGTGAAAAGAAGTGATGGGCCCCCAAACATCGCAAACGCCTCGCCCCTCCCCATGATGAGTCCTTTTCCTTGCTGCTCTCCAGCTGCCACACCTTGCACGTTCCCATGATTGACACACACCCCCTGCATCCCGAAACAGGCGCCGGGCAGCTCGGTCAGAATGGTTACATCATTACGCGACCACCCATGCCCTCGACGCCTCGCATCGCCAGCCCTTCGCCTCCACAACTTCCGTTGCCGCCTCCGCGGCCTGGGAGCCTCACTTCGCCTCCACGACCTCCGTCGTGGCCTTTGCGGCCTGGGAGTTACCCTTCGCGACCGTCCCCACGCCCTCCGCCGCCCCGCCGCTCGTCACCGCCGCCGCCTCCTCGCCGCAAGAAATCGCCCCCGCCCCCGCTGCGACGCCTGCCACCTTCACCGCCCACCTGACAAGCGGACTAATCCCTTTGGATCGGTCTCCTCGGATCTCGCCTGCAAAATCACGTCCGTCCAGGTGCCTCATCGGTTGCCGTCCGCCCCTCGCTCCCACAATGCCAAGGTGCTCTTCTGGGGCCCGAGCCTGAGCCCTTGGGGTGTCTGGGTAGGGTTGTGGGAAGCGTTGTTTAGCAACGGAGGCTGCACAGTGCCGTCGGCTCGCGGTTGATGGCAGTGATGGCCGCCGTGCCCGTTGACTGCGTGCTCGTGCGCTGTGATTACCCGCATACTCGCGATGAGCGTGATCCGGATGTTCGACAACGACTGCACCCATTCATGAAGTAAATCGAAATTAATCGCGGGGCTGTGATACCCTAAAGTGCTATGGGGGGGGGCGATGTGGCTAAGCGGCCTTGACCATGTCATCTGAGCGTGTATCCATTGAGGTTGCTTGCTATTGCCTACGGTTTCCGGTGGATGGAAAGGCGGCTGGCATTGGCCGGCCACTGGCGTCCTCTGACGTTGGCCCCTATTGGTTCCTTGCAGGTTGGTTGTCCTTTAAGATGCTCGCTTAAGTGTTCGCAAGTCATCGCTGGCCTTGCACCTATCCCAAAGAACTGTCAGGGCGGCTCCTGCAGCCACTTTCTCATGCTTTGGATCGCTTTGCCACGTTTTCTGCGCACCATGCACCTTCATTGATGAAGAAGTGGTGGCACCAGTATGCGGCCGTCAATAGCGGTACCGGGGCGGTGACATGCAGTAATCAATTCTGGGGGCGAAGAGCACGTCGTTGGGGTGACGTGCGGTTCCCGTCGAGGTGGACGGGTGGCCTGTGTAACGCATTGACAGCCACTGCTGGCGGGATGCAGGCGGGTCGCAATGCTGTAACGCGCTTTCCATCAGCTTGAGGTCACCTTGTGAATACCCTTATAACGCGTTCGCCATGATGATGCAGCAAGAAAGCATTAACGACTATTCCTGCAAGTTTCTGATATTACTATTGCCCTCAGTACGCATGGCCTGTATCCTGCAACCCGTTACTCATGTATGATGGGACGGGGACTCGGGGAGTGGCAGCCAACGTCTTGGCTTTTGTGCCGGCGTTTCGCTGCGCATTGGCTTAGAAACAGGGTCAACGCGCATGCCTGGCGCTAAGTGCATCGTGTGACTGGGGATCTCTGCGAGGCTGTAACACATGTTGGTGCCTCACGCCGCCCCTGGCTGGAACTGTCCGCGCTGCACGGAACTCAGGCCCGAGCTCGCTCCGGTGCCATTACCAAACGCCGTCAAGTGGCGAAGGCAGTCGGTCGCGGCAGTTAAGGTCGCGGCGATTGAGGTGGCGGCAGTCGAGGTCGGGGTGGCGCATCATCGGGGTTGTCCGAACCGGGAGGGGTGAGACCAGCAGGAGCAGGAGGTACGAGGCACGAGGGGCACATTACGGCAAATGGGCACTGCGGCGGCCCAAGCACTCGTGCAAGCACTTCCTTGTGGAGTGGGAATCTGGGAAACCGGTTGAGCCGAGCGAGTTGCTCAGACTTCAGAAAGATCAGCTACTATATACACGCGCCGCAAGAGGAATGTATCCATGGAATATCACACGTGAGGGGCGAATTGGCGTCCCTTGCAACGGAAGTGCCCGTTGGCCGGAATCTGGAGAGAAAGTGCACGGCTCGAGTGAGGTGGGCAGCTACACCGCAGGCATATGCAAGGTGCCCTTTATTTGAGATACTATTTATTTCTGCAGTGGCAGATTTGCGCCGCGCGTCCACAGAAAATGTGTCGCGGGAGAAGAAGACCGTTACTCGCTGCCGCATTGCTAGTGCTGACGTGCGTTGTTGCTAGCACACCAACCAGCAGAGAAGCCCTTACCTCGGTGCATGGTGAGCGCGTACCGGCCGCGTTGACTTTGCGCCGTTTGGGAAAACGTTTCAGCGTGTAGTAATACTGTATAAACATTGCAGATGAAGAGCATTGCCAACGCTAACAAATTACTGTAATTGAAAGTTTGGGAAACGAGTAACGAGCCCTACTCTCTCACAAACTCTATTATTATCTATTATTTATTATGACTTACTCCCCTTATCCTCGTTTCGACGGCGTGCCGCAATAGGGACATCTTCCTGGCGCCCCTTTACGTCCATCCGTGACCTCTCGACCGCACACAGCGACGACGTTCAGCGGCTGTACGAGCAGGCGGGCGAGGTGGCCGGGACCGCATACTTGTTCTTTGCGGCGGCGCAGCCACTGGCCAGGGGGCGAGGTGGGTTTGGGCACGTTCCGGGCAGTTGCGGGGTTGCGCCAAACCCAAGACGGCCGGTCCGTTAGACAGCGAGCATGCGAGCTGAGTTTGGTTTGATCGCATGACGAGCGTCACGGCTAGTGCACATAGGGGCTGCTGCCAAGAGGCCCTCTCCCGCCGTCACCCACGCGATGCAGGCTCCCCCGTCCGGCCCCTGCTGCCGCTCCTGACCCCCCGCGTCCTGCGCAGCTACGCCTCCGCCCCGGCGTGCTGCAGCTCGCCGCTGGTGGCCAGCCTGTACGACATCGCAGGGCGGATGAAGGTAGCGGCTGCCGGCAGTGGCTCGACGGTGAGGGAGGGCGGGCATGCGGCCCTGCTGCGTCTGCGGCCGGGCGGATGGGTGAGCCCGGCGCCAGCCCGGGTGAGCGCATGCAGACACAGCCGATCGGCCTCCGAGCCTGGCCGGGGGCTGATGTGTAAACCTTGACATTTATTTTGAAGAAGTTTCTGCGTTCTGTGCTCCTGTCTCTTAATGACCTAGACCTAGCGGCATCGCTGTAAGGTGCCAGGCGGACGTACCCATCGCACGCGCACTCTCATATCTTGTGTTGCCCTGCCTGGCCATGGCCCGCCAAGCCGCGCCCCTCTCTCCGCAGTCCTGCTACGGGGTGCTGCTCAAGGAGCTGGGAATTGTGTTTGCCTGGCTGCAAGACAACGGCAGCAACGGGTTGCCGCGGGCTCAGGTACGCTCTAGAGCGCAGGGTTGTCATCGCGGGCTTCCAGTACCCGATGTGATGCGTCCTGGAGCGTACTGGCGAGGCTTCAGCGGGGGGGGGGGAGTACTATGCTTTTGGTAAAGGGGCGATTGACAACTGGTCTTGCGTGTATCCTTCATATGTGTCCGCGTCTCCACCTTTTACAGGGCCGCCCCGGGGAGCCCCGCGCTCCATGGCCGCTGCCCTCCGGCCCTTCGCTTGAGACCGGTCTGTTGGCCGCCCTTGCCAGGGAAGGCCCGTTGGGTATGAGCGCTCCGGCGGTGCAGGCGGCCTGCGGTCTGGACGCGCCCGCCTTCGCCTCCATGATGGCCCACATGTCCGATGCGCTGGAGGGGCTGCTCGCCGACCTGGACACTCTGCAGCAGGTCGCGGAGCAGCACCGGCGCAGATGGGATCCGGAGCAGGCAGCCGCGCTGGCGTCGGATCAGAGTACGCTTGGAGATGCCGCCAGCGCGCTGGATGGCGCCATGACGCCTGAGAGGCGACGCCTGGCGTTTGGTGGTGGTTATATCACGGACTATCCCTCCAACTTCACGGCTGCGGGCCCGGCGGGCATGCCCCGGCTGCTGATTCCGCTTGTCTTCCACATCCTACTGTACAAGAACAATGACGGGACGTTCGGACCCGCTGGGTACGACAGCGCTCCTGCGAGGATGGCGGAGGCCGTGCGCTTGGCCAACCTTATGAGCGCTCCCACCAACATCCAGTTCTACATCAAGGTATGGGCTGGGGCGCTGTGATGTGATGCGGCTTAGGCCCACACGTCTCTCGGAGCCGGCTGGCCACGCGTTGATGCCCGGAGTCCCGCAGTTCTTTTCCCGATCGCTCTCCTGGTGACTGGTCGCGGATGCGAGGCTGCATTGCAACGACTGCCAAGCCACCGCCCGCTTGGCGACGCGCCCCACACCTCAGGAGGTGCGCAACGACCCGTCCAAGTTCCCATACCTCCTCCGGCGCAACCGGGCGGACTGGCTGAACTGCGCCACGACGAAGACCTGCCTGGGCAACGTGGATTACCTTGAAGAGTAGGTCGTGAAGGGTTGTGATGTTTTCGTGAGGCAGCGCCTGCTGATATCCCGTGTGTGCCTTCGGCCTGGCGCTGGGCGCTTGACGGAATGTGCCGCGGTCTGAAGTGGTAGTTGTGGTCTTATGGGTGCATATATATGCGACCCGCAAAGGACGCGCCTCACCGGTGCAGCAAGCTCCGTGGATGCTTCTCGCGCCCCGTGTGTGTGTGTGTGCCCCCTCGCGCAGGTCGATAGCCGACTTCCCCCGCTCCATCAACCTCTACATTGTGAGCGACAACACCTTGCCGGGCGGCCTCTTGGGCTTCTCTTCATTCCCTGGGTGGGTTGGCCGGATACGCAGGGGCCCAAACGACAGCATTCATTTGCACTCCGTCCACTTCCTGTAGAGGGTTTATTCACGCCAGCTCGCGGCCACACTGAAGCTAGCGCAGCCGGATGCCACATCCGATGTGGGCCATCTCCGTGAAGAGACGTGAGAGCGGTGGCCTGTGTGCGCCATCCTCCACCGTTTGCCCAGTGACAACCACCCTCGCCACCATCACTGCCTCTTTATTCGTAGTAGCTGACGACCACTCTTCGCCTCTTCTTCGACGCAAACGCAGATCGGATGTGTGGCCGAGTAAAAGTTTCGTGTTCATCACATGGGACTCGTTTACGGCAGACAACCGGCCAGAAACTTACTACAACGGCGCAGTGACGCTGGTGCACGAGCTGTACCACTTTCTGGGTGTGGGCCACAATTTCGGTTCGCTCAACTTCGAGGGCGGGTCGTGCAGGGGAGTGGACGATGACTACGTCGACGACACGCCGATCACCTCAGGTGGGTACGGCCGACCGGGTGCGCGTTACGGCATGTGCGTCATGCCTTGTAGCACGTCCCCGCTCAATTCCGGTGCGCTGCCAACTCGAGTTGGGTGGCGGCTAAGAGGGTGCCTGGTCGGGTCGAGGACCCGCATGGGAGGAAGGTATGCTCCGTACGGGGTGGAAACCATCCTGTGACTTGCGAGGCGGCATGGGGCCGGATGCGTAGGCCGCACACGCCCACGGTGTGGCCGTGCGCGGGCATTAGCTCGGGAAAGGTTAGCCGCCTGGACCCGGCTGGCGATGGCGCATTCGGGGCTTTTTCCCGCGTCGGTTGACACACCGCGACCGTCGGGTGGTCGCGTTCGTGTCATGTGGGCCATGGCAGCACAGTCGGGACTGTAGTGCATTCTTGGCTTCTTTTTGTGGGTCCCTTCGCGCGCAATCTGTACTACAGATACAGATACAAATTACAGGCTCTCCCAGAGGGAGGCAATCTGTTTCCCCGACTGGTCGGACAGGCCTATTTGACGCTGAGCTGACGCCTATCAGGGAACCACAGCAGCTTGATGCTTGAAGCGCCTTCCAGTGATCCCGCAATGAGTTCATAAGCAACGGACGCGCTTCCTTCCAATTGCTGCCGCACAGGGCCGGTTCTCGACCTCTCGTTCGAGAAGGCCGCCCTGGCTTTCTGTCTGGATCTCTTCTGGGGCCGCGACGGCGGCAACTTTGACGTCGTGTTCCGCCGCTGGAGCACTTCCCTGGGCATTCCGGAGGAGGACAAGAACGCCTGGGCGGACAGCTGGTGGGTGCTGTGAATGCTTGGGCCATGCATGCGGCTCCGTTGTACGGCAATTGTAAGACGGCGGATCCCACGACTTCCTGCTGCCGTTTTGGCGCTGCCTTTGGCGCTCCTGAAAATCTGCACTGTGGTGCACTGCGTTGCGCTTCCCGCGCTGCGGGGCAGTTCTGCACTGTGGCCTATGCGCTGCGTCCCCTGGTGTGTGCCAGTGCCAGCCGAACAACCCTCCCGACGCCCATTCCGTACTGCTGCCTGCCGTGCAGCCCCAAGCACCCCGGGTACGACGAGCTTGGCAACTACATGACGTACAACGCGGACGTGTGCTACTCGGTCCTCGGGCACTTCACTCCCGGGCAGGCTCAGGTGGGGAAGGCAGGTGACAAGTTCAGCGGCCGTTGCCGGATAATGAGAGGGCATATTCGGCATGCAAGCACAGGTAGAGCCGTACGCTACGTAGCTTTGCATGTCGTTGGGGGCTGGAATCGACCTTCGACTGGGTGCTCGGGTGTTTGCAACACTTTATGACCCACGTGAGACGTGGCCGCGCAAAGGGGTAACGGCGCAAGCACGCGGCGCCTCTACACGAGCTGACGGCTCGCCCTAGCCCTCTCTGGGAAGTCTCTAATCCGTATCTGTAGCCGAGCGGTGCAGGGCCGCACGCTGGCTGCTCAGCTGGCTGCCAGATCCTACAAGCTCCAACTCTTGCACATGTTTTGCCGGTTGCGTTTAGCTGGCTCGCGTTTCCCCTTCCATAACGCCCCCGCAGCGCGCCCATTTCATTACGGCCGCCGTCAACCCGCTCATGTACGCGTGGGCCCAGTTCTATGCGCTGGGGGCCGCCCCACCACTGCCCGCCCCTCCCGCGCCGATCATGGATGCCTCGGACCTTTGCAAGGTGAGAGCGCGTCCAGGACGCAGGCACAAAGCACATGGGCAAGCCGACGAACAATGGGTTGCGTAAGAGGTTGACTCTGAGCCGTATGCGGCTGAAGGAATGGGTTAGTGCAGTTTATCACAGTCTTAGGATTCATTACCAAGGGAGCCACAAGGCATGAACCCCAAAGCCACAAAAACCCTTCCCAAAATCTATCATGTATGCTGTCTGTCTGGCTGGCTATATGGCTCATGACATCCCCTCGTCCCTCCGTCCCTTCCCACATCCCCAGGTGACCACTAACAAGTGCGCCTGCAAGGCGAGCTGGACGTCCAACAAGCGCAACTACTCGTACTGCGCTGCCACCAGGAGCAACAGCAACACACTGTGCGTGCTCGGTATCCTACTGCCATGCAACTGGCCTGCCACTGTTCACTGTGTTTGGGCTGCCCCGATTGAACGGGTAGATGCTCGTGGAGCGCGGCTAACTGGACATGGGAGGCCACATCGCAACACGCCATGCTATGTGGCCGAATCACCGGCAACAGCTGTAGATGGGTGCACAAGTCGACACGCAGGGCACTGAGGGTGTTTGCCGATGAGCTGTAGGAGCGAGTGGTGGGTTCACGGTGGGCCCTCTGCAACAGGTCAGGCAGCTTTTCCGATGCCACCCCAGAGTAATGACCTGTACCGGTCCAACAGTTCTGGCCTGTACAGTTCTCAACCCTTTCGCCCCTTGCGTTGCCGCCCCTTCCCCCTTGTACAACGCCCCGCAGGCAGTGCGAGGTGGCAGACCCCGGATCATGCCATTGGTGCGCAGGCAAGAAGGGCGCCTGCATTCAGGATTGCGCCGGTAGGTGTATGGTGCGCCGTGCGTGCAGGCGCAGGCGGGAGGGTCGCGGGCAATCGGGGCGCACATCACGGGCATCCAGGCAGGGTGGCTCGGCGCTGCCATCCGGGCCCGAACGCCGTTTGCTGCCCTAAGGTCTGGGCCACCCACAGAAAAGCGTTGGCTTGTTGTGTACACCAGGAGCAGACATATCTGTGTCAATGCACGTGTTTGCCTTAGACCCGTCGCATCGTTTTTTTTATCGTGCAACGCCATTCTGCAAGCCGCTCGCAAGCCGACTGGCCGCAACAGGTGCTCACCAATGCCACCGATTTGCGCCTCACTGCGCTGCGCCCGCTCTCCCTTCCTCAGGCACCAGGCAGCTCTGCGGGGTGCCGAGCGTTCCGGGCACCTACAACCCCAACCCGCCACAGCCGCCCTCGCCGCCGCCCTTCCCGCCACCGCAGCCGCCACGCCAGGTCCCTGACGAATGCAAGGTGCATACGACGATGGGACCATTGTTGGGGCGGCAGCTTGCGAGGCTTCGAGGGGGGTGGTCCGCCCAGCACATGTACCACCAGTTGTGTGCGTAGACATCCAGACGGAACCGCCTGGGGAGAGAGGGAGGAAGACACGAATGGCGCTGCACAGGTCGCACCCCGAAGCGTCGTCGTTAAGCCACCGAGGTGTTGCTACACGGACTAACCTATCGGTGTCGGTCAGGGAGCCCACGCCGTACTCTGACGTCGGCGTGTTGCGTTTATGTGGTGTCATCTAATTGTGCGCGAAGGGCAAATGCAGGGTGATCGACATCAATGAACCATACTTTTCCGCCAACCGTCGCATAACTCCTGGCCCTTCTGGGCCCTCCTCCCCAACAGGTTTCCGAGGCCGGTTGCCCCTGCCGGCCCCTGTGGTCCCAACCTGAAGTTGCACTGTACAGCTATTGCGGCTATCTGGAGACAGATCCAACGTACTCGGACTTCAACCGCCTATTGTGAGTGCGATATCAAGGGCTATGAGAAACGTCCTCACTCTAACGACAGCCCAGGAAGGTAATGAGCGGACGGAGGCATGATAACCCAGATCGCCCAAGTCAGATTGCGTTACAGTTGTGCGGGCGTCTGCATTGGCATGAACTGTGCCATGCCTCAGCGCTGTCGCCATCTCTGCAAAACATCGTATATCCATGAAGCAATCGCAGTTTTGCTGGTCAGCGTTTCCGCAACCTCCCACGAACCTCAACCCACCGCAGCTGCCAGGTGGAACCGTCTTGCCCCGGCTGGAAGATATATGGTCCGTTCCAACGTTGCAATAAGAACCTCAGCCCGGGTTACTGCGGTAAGGCCTGGCGGGGCGACGGCAAGTCAGTACTCCACTCAAATTGCTGGGCAAGGTAGTCGTGTGCCTCCCACACGGCCGGACGCCCGTCCTAGGTTATATGGCAGTGAAAGCGGAAGCTGATAGTCGTCCAAATACCGGACGCCAGGTCATTATGGTGTATGCTCAGACATGATGAACCCCAAAAACATGCATGTGAAGCGCCTTGCCTCTCGCCATGATGAGTCCCTGCCCTTGCTCCTCGCAAGCCGCCACAATCTTCCTTGATCGCACGATTGACCCGTTCCCCCCCTGCATCCCGAAACAGGCGCCGGCGAGTTCGCTCATAATGGTTATATCATTACGCGACCACCAATGCCCTCGACGCCTCGCATCGCTAGCCCTTCGCCTCCGCGACCTCCGCTGTCACCTCCGCGGCCTCAGAGCCCCCCTTCGCCGCCGTCCCCACGCCCTCCGCCGCCCCGCCGCTCGTCACCGTCGCCGCCGCCTCCGCGCCGCAAGAAGTCGCCCCCGCCCCCTCCCCTGCGACGCCAGCCACCATCCCCGCCCACCGGACAGGTGGGCTAATCATCTCGACACGTCTCTCCTCGACGCCTCATCGGTTGCCGTCGCCTCGTTGCTCTCCCGGGGCCGAACGGGCTCTTCTGCGTCCGAGCCGTACACGTGGAGTGTCTGAGTAGGAGTCTCGGAAGCTTGTGTGCACGAATGGAGCCCGTGCAGTGCCTAGCGCTGTTCGATGCCGAGCAGAAGCGGCGTCCCGTCACCATGCGCCGATGCATCCCCACGCACAGTGTGGTGACGCTCTGGGACACGTCGGCGGCTTTGCTTTAGCTTGCGCGCCGTGATCCAGTATGTATGCCCCTTTCTGATTGCTGTCTGTCCTGTTCCGTCGGCTTGCGGTCGACGACAGTGATGGCCGCCATGCCCGCTGACTGCATACTTGATGCGCTGTGCTTGATTACCCACATGCCGTACTCACAATGAGCGTGATCCGGACATTCGACGAACACCACTTCAATGCAAATCATTGAACTATTGTGATATCCTGGCGTGCTGTGGGGCGATGTGACTAAGAACCACTGCCAATGCCAATATCAGCGTTTGTCCGCTGAGGTGGCTTTCCCCACATATATCTTTATCCTGCTGTATGTGGTTGATGTGCAGGTTGGGCGCCGGTGAGCTGCAGGTTGTCCGCACTTGCCGGCCACTGGCGTTGTCCCTTGCTGGTTCCTTGCAAGGTTGTCCTTGCAGATGCCCGCTTGAACGATGCACGTGACAGCGCTGGACTTGCCCCCCTACCCAAAAAACGTGTCGAGGCGGCTCCTGCGGCCATTTTCTTGATTTTCTTGCCTGTCGGTTGTGCCAGTTTCGATTGCCTTGTTAAGCACAGCGGACTCCCAACAGGCCCCCTCAATGTCTCATGGCCCTTATGCATATCGATGAAGGAGCGGGGATTCGCAGTCATATTAGGACCCGGAGAGAGTAGCGGTACCCGCTCGTGTGCGGTTCCCGTGTGCAGGTTCTCTTTCTATGCAGGTTTCTCTCTTTTTTGCACATAGTCAGAGGCGGATGGCCTGCGAATGGCTTGCGCAACAGGCTGGATGCAGGCGGATCGCTGCGCTGTAACACACCTAGCTTGACATGAGCAATACGGATAGTCCATAGTTGCCTGTGGGCCATAATGATGGGTCTTTGGGTATCAGGCACATAGAGACACGCGGACCTCGTCCAGCATTCGTCCAGGAAACAGGTGGTACTATGCAAAATAACGGATAGCGTACTAAACATGATGTCGCCCCTTAATCCAGCGTAAGCGAAGAGCGAAAGAATGGTTGACAACGAACTGAAACGGAAACTGCCTTGTGTCCGGCACCATCAGCACTGTGCACTGATGCACACTGGTTGATGGCTGCTGCCGCGTACAACGCCGAAGCCGCGAAGGAATGTGGAGCGGGCGAGGGATGCTCGCCTCTTGGATGCTCGCCTTCTTGGCAAGCCTTTTCGAATCGTCGACAAGCAGTGGAGCTTTGTTGAATGGTAAGCCTTGTTGACGAAAGCCAACTGGAGGTATGCCGGCTTTACTGTGTGGTTTCTTTGTGCAACCCACAACCCCGCAGGCCGGTGGACAGCCCCTTGGCCCCCCTTCGTGGCCCTTCGTGATTCTTCCTCCGCGCACAGCGACGACGTTCAGCGGCTATACGAGCAGGCCGGCGAGGTGGCCGGAACCGCGTACCTGCTCTTTTCGGCCGCGCAGCCGCTGGCTAGGGGGCGCGGTATGTTCAGCGTGGGGCTGGGGGGAATACAGCTACCCTATCTCCTAGGAACCTGCCGGCTCAATGTGTGGTGGGCATACCCTGCCTCGTGCGGTGGCACGGTCATTGGGCTAGAACCCCGGTATCGCCCTACTTGGCAAGTGCTGAAGCACCAGGCACACACCTGAAACCAGCTGCGACGTTATAATTTGAGCCCGCGACCCCGAATTGATGGCGGCCCTCCCTTCTCTCCCGTCTGCCGTGCAGGCTCCCCCCTCCGGCTCCTGCTGCCGCTCCTCACCCCAAGCGTCCTGCGCAGCTACGCCTCCGCGCCGGGCCGCTGCAGCTCGCCGCTGGTGGCCAGCCTGTACGACATCGCGGGGAGGACGAAGGGATCGGCTGCCAGCAGTGACTCCATGGTGCGCGTGGGCGGGCATGCGGGCTGACATCTCTGGTAGATGGGCGCAGCGCCGGCCCGCAGAAGCACAGCCGGGCAGCCCGACAGGCGGGATGTGTGACACGCATGTCCCTCTACACATATGTGTCTACCCCAGCGGGTTAGGCAGGGAGACATACTGATACCGCAGGTAAGAAGCACTCCTCACTGGTGCAAGCATCCAGTTGTATATCTGTCCAACGCATCAGGCCTGAACTGGCCTCCCCGTGCCCTCATTCCGCCCGATTCTACTGCAGTCCTGCCACGCGATACTGCTGCGGGAGGTGGGCCCGGCATTCCTGTGGCTGAGGGGCAACGGCGGCGATGAGCGGTCGGAGGCGCAGGTGGGCGCGGGGCTCCTATGGCCGGTGCTCTGTGAGCGTTGAAATGGAACGACGTTCTGTGAGTCTATGCGTCTCATATGTGCCGGTTCCGAGCAAGGCGCAACAGTCATAGACCGTTGGTACGTCATCCTTCAGCGAACCGCCGTGAAGCAATCAGAAGAGGCCCATACAGACAAATGAATAAAGGCGATGCGACGCGCCGCCCTGGCACCTCCTTTTACCGCCTACAGGGCCATCCCGAGAGGTACCGCGCGCCTTGGCCCCTGCGCCCCGGCCCTTTGCTCGAGTCCGGTCTGCTGGCCGCCCTTGCCACGGAAGGCCCGTTAGGAGATAGTGCTGCGGCGGTGCAGGTCGCCTGCGGTCTGGACGCGCCCGCCTTCGCCTCCGTGATGGCCCACATGTCCGATGCGCTGGCGGGGCTGCTCGCCGACCTGGGCACGCTGCAGCAGATCGCGGAGCAGCACCGCCGCAGATGGGGACCACAGGATGCGGGCGGCGAGGGACGAGATGGGGCTCCTGCTGCCATCGTTGAAGATGCTGCAAGCGCTGCGGAGAGAATCCCGCACTTTGGAGGCCGCCGGCGGCGCCTGCAATTTGGCAATAATTACATCACACAGTACCCATCAAACTTCACGGCGGAGGGACCCGGGGGTCTCCCCCAGCTGCTGATTCCCCTCATCTTCCACGTCCTGCTGTACCGGAACGCCGACGGGACGTACGGGCCCGCCGGGTACGACATTGCTCCCGAAGAGCTGCAGGAGCTGGTGCGGCTCGCCAACCTGATGAGCAAGCCAACCAACATCCAGTTCTTCATCAAGGTACGGGAAGGGGCTTCGCATCGCGACCTAACCCCATCAGTCACGCCGGACCAGCGCCTGGCGTGCGCTTGTCTGCCCGTGCTGCCGCCCGGGGGCAGCCCTGATTCCATGCCCCACACCTCAGGAGGTGCGCAACGACCCGTCCAAGTTCCCCTACCTCCTGCGCCGCAACCGGGCGGACTGGCTGCGCTGCTACACGGCCCGCACCTGTCGGGGTGGCTATGACCTCATGATCGAGTGGGTCGCGGCCTGAAACTTGTATAGAATGGAGTGTCGTCGTGTTCTGTTGAGCCGCCTCCGTTGTCGCCCGCGTGCGGCGTGCCGGCCACGAGTATGGGGATTGGACTGTTACTCGAGTGCAAATCGCTCGTATCTGTCATCGACCACCGACTCCAGTTTCAGTCGATGAGTCGCAAATAAGCCGCCTTTTGTGAAGTATGGATGGAGCTGTGACCGCGCCAACCCGTCGCACGGATGTACGGCCCTGACTGCTTCCTCACAATCAGCGCGCTCTATCCTGGATGGGGAAACCACAGCTCGGACAGGAGCTGCTCCGCTCGGTCAGGACACCTTGGCAAACCTGCCTCGCGTCCGCTCGCCCCTGCCGCTGCGAGCAGGTCGGCTGGCGACTTTCCCCGCTCCATCAACATCTACGTTGCGAGCGACATCACCTCGTCCGACAACATACTGGGATCCGCGACCAGCCCGGGGTGAGCCCGGCGAATGAATGCGCGCACGCAGGTGGCTGGCAGCTCGTGGCTGGGGCCTGTGTTCGCAGGCGGCGAACGGCGGGACACGCAGCCGCAGACCTGCACCCCAGCACTTACAGACAGACAAAGGGGTCGTCTTTTGAGCATGAAGGGGTCAGCAGCGGTCTTGGTAGGTGTGCGCGTGGAGCGCAGTGCACCACTCGCGTGTTTTTGTGGTTACCCGCTTAGAGTCGGGGGTTACCCGCTTAGAGTCGGGGGAAGTATGTAGTCACATGCAGTTCGCCTTAGCTAGGACAATATGGTCACCGGTGGAGGTTGAAGCCAAATGGGGCTCGGACAAAGTGCGCCGGCGGCGGCCGTCCCTTCTGTTCCTGGCCCGTCTTACTTTCTCACCGGCCCGGCACATTGCTGGCAGTGCCAAATGCATGTTTTTGGTGTTCTGTGCAAGAGGTCTGCATGGAACATGCCTCCAACACTCCACCCATTGAATGTGTTGGTCACGGCTCAACACAGGAGCGATGTGTACCCGGACCAAAGCTTTGTGTTCCTCGTTTGGAACACGGTCCACACGGACGCGCGGCCCAAAACCTACTACGACGGCGGCGTCACGTTAGTTCACGAGCTTTTCCACTTTCTGGGATTAGGCCACACGTTTGGGCAGAGCAAGATCGAGGGCGGCGATTGCACAGGAGAGACGGATGACTATGTTGATGACACGCCGCTCACCTCGGGTGGGTGTTTTCCTGGACATGTCGACCGTCCATGCCGACTACAGCACGTGCTGCTTGTATGATGGGCACGATTTGTGAGGCATGCATTCATGCACCCGCGCTCTGGCGGGCGCAAGCCTTCATAATCTTGTTTTCACCCTGGTATTGCCACGGACGAGTGAGGACGTAGTGCTGGGTTACACTGCCAACCCGCCAGGGATGGGATCACGCATTGCCGTCCGTGCGGGCCCTGCTGCTGCAACACAGGGCCGGTCTCCGACCTGTCATTCGCCTACACCTCTATCGGATTTTGCCTGGATCTGTTCTGGGGCCGCGACGGTGGTGACTTCACCAACGTGTTCCGCCGCTGGAGCACTGCCCTGGGCATCCCCGAGGAGGACAAGAACGCCTGGGCAGACAGCTGGTGGGCGGGGCACGGGGCTTGCGTACATATAGGCTAGCGTAAGGTGCGTGGAGCGTGCGGTTATCCCTCCACACTCTTGGAGAGCGACAGCAAGTACTGAAGCACCCCGACCGGCTGTGCTTTCCTTGCTGTCCGTACTTATTGAGCTGCTGCTGTACAGCCCTCGGAACGCCGGGTACGACGAGCTTGGCAACTACATGACGTACAATGTGGACGTGTGCTACTCGGTCCTCGGGCACTTCACTCCGGGGCAGGCCCAGGTGGGTCACTGGGCGCGGTACCGATACCTGATGCGGGTTGAAGACCCACAGTGGCTAGTGAAACCTGTGTTGGAAAGGAACAAAGCATACGACGAGCCTGTGTGTTAGGGGCTTGTCTCGGGTCTCGTACCACACGGGCATGTGGTGGGAGTAGACAGAGATCAAGTGCCTTGCCCGCCTTTCTGTACGGATTAGTAGTAACGTGCCGCACGCACGCATGCATAAGCAGCGGGAAAATGGTTCCTGGAGAAGCTAATAACCCATCCAGCCAACGCTCAAAGCGTGCGATGCCATCCGCCGCCGGCTGTCTGCCTCGTCTGGCTTGTTGCCCTGTTCGCATGTGCCCTGGAATGTAGCCCACGTGCGCCCGTCGCAACAAGTGCCGAAGACCTATTTGACGGTACGGTCTGAAGTCGGTAGACCATTCCGAGACACCCAACAAGCGCCGGTAACTAGGGTTGTGCCAAACATTAGAATGGGATTCCTTCCAATATCAGAACAAAAATAGAATCAATTGGAACATTAGGATGAGCATTAGGATTTCGTGGCTATCTTCTCACCCAGGCAGTTTCTGGGGCTGAAACTTCGGGGTTGTAACGGCTCATGGTATTCCAAACGTTTCCTGGATTCCAGTGAAACCGTGTCTGTCCGCGCGTCCAGCCCAAACGCGCAAACGACGTGACGCCCGAGGCCGCAGAAGGACAGGGGCAAAGGCAACTATCCCGCCGACAGGGTACCCCTAAGGCAGAGGCATGCAGTGAAACCGCCCGTCCGCGCTTCCGTCCCAAATGTGCAAACGGCGTGACGCCCAGACAGCCCAGACCGCAGATTGGGCAATTCTAATGCGAATCCATGCCCAGGCTGCAGGGGAAAGGGCGATTCTAATGCGAATCCAGGCCAATTCTAACGCGGATCCGTCGTATTCTCTTCTAATGCCCTTTGCTGGCAATTCTCATTTATAGGGGTATATTCAATTAGGATTATTCCACATGAGATATCTAATCCTCATGCTCGGCTCAACCCTACCGGTAACCCATCAGCTCGTTCCCAGCCCTCGCTGCGGTTGGAAGGCAGTAAGGGCTTCAGCTTGGGGCACCCAGCAGCCCGCCCCTCACGCACGCCCCCGCAGCGCGCGCACTACGTCACCGCCGCTGTCAACCCGCTACTGTACGCGTGGGCCCAGTACTACGCGCAGAGGTCCGCACCGCCCCCAGCCGCTGCCGCCAGGCCGCCGGCGCCCGTTCTGGACGGCTGGGACGTTTGCAAGGTGAATCGCGGAATCGGGGCCGCTATAACGGCGCTGGGACTGTGTGCACCTAAAAGTTGCTCCATTAGCAGACGGCCGGAGCTGGAGAGGGTGGTTTCCGGCGGAACCGTTCCGCGCACTGGGCATAGGTTTTGCGACGCGGCGGTGCTGATGTAGCGGCCTCGCCTCCTCACTCACTGTGTTCCAGGTGACTCGGAACGGGTGCGCCTGCAAGGCGAGCTGGCAGTACCAGAACCGCAACATGTCATACTGTGCCAACATCTACCCAGACAGCACCTCTGTGTAAGTGCTTCAATGAAGTCAAGACGCAACTGCCCTGTAATGGGCTATTAGCTTGGCAAATTTGTGGTAACTAGGGCGCTTTGACTCGAGAAGCGTCCGACGAGGCATGCCTTCCGGCTGTGACGGCACCACAGGCCAGGTGAACTTGCAAAGGGCATACCTACGCGTCCCGACCTGTCGACCGTTACCCCTCGCCGACGTAATCAAACAGCCTTCCTGCTGCCCTTTCGCCGCCGGTTCCTCTCACCCAGGTCGTGCGAGGTGGCAGACCCAGCTTCGTGCGCCGTGTGCGTCGGGCAGACGGGCCCCTGCGTTCGTACTTGTGCGGGTGGGTGGCGTGTCGCAGATAGAGGAATCGCGCGTGTCAGGCAGGGCGCGTCTTCCAAAACTCATGCTACGCGTGCACTTGAGCCGGCTTGTGCCCCAGGGCCTTGGGAAGCGATTCAGGTAGATCCACATACGGTGGTGCCTGCCGCGTTGCTTCCCGACACCAAGGACCGTGACCATACCTGCCCCTCATATCTGTTCAGTTTTGGTTTCCTGTATCTCTTGCGTGCCACCGGCCGGCTCAGCCGCCCTCCCTCCCGCGAAGCCTTGTGCAGCACAGCTTGTGGCGGCCCATGGATACCAACCCGCCAAATCCGCCCGCCCGCCAGGGGGGCCTCGGCCCCATGCATACCCGGTGCGTAGCACTGCACGCCCAACCCGCCCGCCCGCCCGCCCGCCTGCAGGCACCACGCGGCTTTGCCGGCTGCCGAGCTTCCCGGGCAGCTACAACCCCAGCCCGCCGCGGCCTCCCTCCCCGCCGCCTGCTCCGCCGCCGCCACCGCCGCGCCAGGCTCCTGACGAGTGCAAGGTATGTACGGCTGGCTGGCTGGCTGGCTGGGTGGGCGGGTGGGTGGTGGCGTGCGAGGGTGCCAATGCGCCCTCACCCGAAGGCGGTCTCGCCCCCGCCCCTGCCCGGGCCCGTCGGCACATGCAGCTGGGCCTCACAGCGCGGAGGGTTTCCCGTCGTCCATACGCTGCCCGTTGGCGCGCGCTTTGCCGCCTGACCGCCTGACTGAAACTCCACAGCTGGTTGCAAAGCTGTCGCCTGTGTGTCCTGGCCCGTCCCAGCTCTAGCTTTTGCAGCCAGCCCATGCTTTCCGCCCTGCCCTCCGCAGCTCCCAGCAGCCTATGTGCGTGTGTGCCCCCGCCGGCTGCCGCAAACAGGTGTCTGCGTCCGGTTGCCCATGCCGACCCATGTGGCACCTGTCCGGAGGCGGTTTCTACAGCTACTGCGGATACCTGCTGGACAGCCCGGGCTCTGCGTTGTTCGGGCGCTTGTAGTGAGCAGGGCCACGCAGGGGTCTGTGCCCTACACGCAGCGTCGGAGCAACGGGGAGCGGAGCGGGCCTGTCCCGTTTCCTTGACTCGCTTTTCTAGGGCGCCCGTCGTATCCTGCCGCCTTACCCTTCCCCTGCCCTTTTCTGCCAAGTCAAACCTCAATCGTGCTCCACCTCCTACACGTACCGCCCCGCAGCTGCCAGGTGGAGCCCTCCTGCCCACAGTGGGACACCGGCCCGTACCAGTCCTGCAAGGCCTCCCTCAGCCCGGGGTACTGCGGTAAGGAGGCAATGACGAGTGGGCGGCATCAAAGCATGATGTGCTCCAGTCTAGGGGTTCCATTGGCTTCAAACTCCTCCTGCCTCTCACGCCACGGTCCGGGAGTGCGCTAGGCGAGCACATGGTCCAGGGGAGGTATGGACCCTATCCACTCCACTCACGCCTTCGCGCAACTGTTGGCTAAGCTCGTTCCCGCTCCCTCGCTCCGCCAACCTCAGGTGCCGGGGCCCTGGGTAGCAATGGCAAGTCCGTCATACAGCCACCGATGCCCCTGACTCCGCGCCTCGCAAGCCCTCTCCCACCGTCCCCGAGACTGTCGTCACCGCGGCCGCAGAGCCGCGCACCACCGCCGCCGCCCTCTCAACGCGCTCCTGTGTCGCCCTCACCGAGTCCTCCACTGCCAGCCCCAAGCCCCTCGCGCATTCCGCCGCCGTCACAGTCGGATCCCAGCCCGCCCCCTACACGAACCCCGGAGCCACCACCACCGCCTCCGAATCCGCCTCGGCCCCGTCGACGACCACCAGCACCACCGCCGCCGCGGCGCCGGGCGCCGCCACCACCCGGCGTTTAGAGCAACTGATCCGTTGCTTAGACCCGGGACTGGGACGGAGGGGATCGTCGCTCGTCCCGCCCACAGCTGTCCTGTGCACTGTACCCGCCAAGTGCTGGACGAGGTGCTGAAGTGGGAGTTCAGCAGGCAGGAGCCTAAGTATGTTTGGAACGTCGCTCGAGTGCTTGGTACCATGCACCAGCACAGCACGCCTACGACCAACGCGGGGGGTCAATTGAGCGGTACGGAAGTGATGTTGGGGAGCGAGGCGATATAGGCGAGCATAACGGCCGTTTGGTATTGCAGCAGACGACGGTTGATTGCGATGGGTTGTCGGCGTGCGTTCTCCTCAGCACTTCCTCTCTTTCTATTCTAACAGGAGGAGCATGCGCCTCCTCCTGTCTCCCGTCCATGCGTACGGCCCATACTGCGTGCATGCAGTGTTGTTGGCATGTGTATGTGCATGTCGCAGCGCATCTCAGAGCCCTTGCGGCATTGCTGTTCCGGACAGAGTCGCGCGAGGTGTGATTGGACACCACATTCTTTCGCGTTCATATGTGCGCCTGAAGAACTTCCTGGCCAGCCTTGGGCGTATGGGAACACAATGCCTCTTTATTTGAAATGAAATTGGAGGGATTCGATCTCTCTTTTTGTTGAAGCTTTGCAACTGCCGACCCCTTTTGACGACGAGCGGGTACTGCAGCCGTATGGCCGGGCGGCTGTATGTGACAGCAAGCGGAATGCCCACTCATTGCTTCATCGCTTCATCGCCGATCAAGCGCGGAGTCCACATGCAACCAGCGGGCAGCGTGCTGTAGTGGGTTGGGGCACGCGGTCCCGTTGAAACCGTGATCAAGCTGCTTTGCTCCCTAAAGCAACTCCTTTGCTGCGTGCCAGCTGGTTACTGGCCCTGCAGGTGTCGCCCTGTGTGTGGTGCGTTCGCTGGGTTCGTAACTCTTGTGGCGACGGCGGGTCTCACGCCTTGCCCATCCTATGGTCATAGCCTAGCTTGATACAAACTGTTGCCTGCTGCTAGCCAGGGCCGTGGCGGTGAAACTTCGCGCGGGGGAATTGAGTGACTGGCGCGCTGCATTATGAGGGCTGGCTGCCTGCTGCGGGTGTGTGTCTTAAGTGCCCATCCGAAACTTCACGACAGGAGAGCAAAAACCGATCTTTGCTGTATTGTCGTGAGATGCCTGTCAGCAGGCTCATCTACCTCCCACTGGCGCGCGGAAACGTGGATGAGTTGATGGCCTGGCTGCCACTGCTGGGCGCAGCCCTTCTCTGTCGTCTTGCAGATGTACGAGGCGCCCGCGAGCACAGCCCGCAATTCGCTGGGTGACGGCTGCCGGGGATGGAAGGGCCGCAGGCCCACAAGGAGCTGATCCCTTGGTGCTGCTCCAGGCTTCGACCGTGGACACTGGATGGGTAGGCAGTCAGCAGGCGTAGCATGCTCTTTCTTGCGCAGCAGGCGCGTGCTCGCTGGGTCGGTTCAGGCATAAAAGGGGTGAGCGATACGCAGAGGCGGCGGTGCAAGGGCGCAACTCTGACTTGGAATGCGCAACGGGATCGGTCAGTGGGCTGAATCCCAGCTGGCGCAAGGCCCTGGCATACTCCACAGTCAGTAACCCTGTAAACGGCAAACCTTCACCACAGGTGATGCCCGGCGGCCTCGGTTCTGCCCTACCGTAGGCGTTTTTGCTCGAGTACGTTTTATAACGGCTGCGACACACAGCTAGTTGCTCTAAACGCGACCTATGTCTTCGTGGAGCGATGGTTCAGAGACGCAATGATCAGCGAATTCGCTCTTACTTACAATGACCTAATTGCGCAGGCATGCTGTTAAGGCAGTGTTCTGGCAGCTGGACAGGATCTGAGAGGCCGCGAGGGAGCATCTGCATGGACGCAAGGTACGCATGACCTATCTGTGTATGGTTTCACTACCTACGGAGCAGGCTGAAAAGGTAATAAGCGGCGGTGCCAGTTGGCGCCGTTTGCGGCGTGTGCAGTCGCAGGACTCGCATACCGTGGCATGCGTCGTTTCAAGAAACAAGTCTAGCACACCATGCGAAAGAAAGGTAGATGTTTGCGAAGCGCCTGGTGACGATCTCAAACGATCTCAAGAACTGTTTCTCGGTCGGCATGCGTGTGCATGCACGGCGCCAAGGGAATACCAGCCCCATGACGACGGGTCTGGTACCTTGCATCCTTCTATACAGTATTGGGCAACGACATGCGCAAGGGCGCAAGAAACCGGTTTCGGTCTGTCTGGCTGCCTTCAGTTTGTCAGACTTCGGCAAGCAAGGGCGGGGGCGGGGGGTAAAGCTCTGCATAATGATTAAGCGATAACACTTTCGAGTGCCCCACACCAGCCCGTAATCTGACCGACGTATTATATGACGTACGGCAGCAGTTCCATAAACCATAATGGCCAACTACGCTATCACAGTCCATAGGATTATGGGTCACGCTAATTATTGCGGCTTGCCGAAGCTCCGGCGCAAAGAATGTGGCGCGGCAGAGTTCGTTCCGTTCCTCATGGTTGCACTCCTGCTTACAATGAATGTTTCATGTGAAAACCAATCACAGAGCAACCTCATTGCGGCAGCAGCAGGTGAGATGATTGGTAGAATGCGTTTGCGCCCTAGAAACGCGCTGTGCAAGTCAGGGCGAGACAGCACAATTCGATGAGAATTAACCGCAATGCAGCCATCTTATCTTCATTGTATCGAGGACAACAGTCGGGCAGGCGACGCCTCAGATAATTTGTTGGGCGGGTTTTTCCTTAAGATAACAGCAGGTATCCCTGATGAACATCGAAATTCCCTCTCATGGCATCTTTGCAGGCTCGGGTCCCTTCGTGGCTGTTCACGACCCCGCAACCGCGCACAGCAACGATGTGCACCGGCTCTACGAGCAGGCTAGCGCGGTGGCTGAAATCGCATACCTGCTGTTCGCGGCGGCGAAACCGATGGCGCAAGCGCCGGGTGGGTGCAGAGTGGTGGTAATCAGGTGCAGCCTGATTGCGTGGCCGGGTGCCTTGCACCTGACACATCCCGCAATGCCCTCACCAACCCCTTCCCCACTACCCGCTGCACAGGCTCTCCCATTCGGCCCCTGCTGCCACTCCTGACCCCTCGCGTTCTGCGAATCTATGCCTCCGCTCCCGGCCGCTGCAACTCAACTCTGGTGTCCGAACTCAACGACATTGCGCGTAGCATCAAAGGAGATGACGCTTTGGAGCACCAAAATGTAAACAATTAGTTCTGTTCATGTGCATTTGCAGTTGTTACCTGTAAACCTCGACACTTCATCATGCCCGTTGCGGGGCTCCATTGAAGATGCTGCACGTGTTGGCCCTTTTCCGTACCTGCGGGCCATGGTCGAGTGCTTTGTCTGGCACTGCGTACAGCCCGAGTGCAGATTCCTCCACACCTCCTCACTCACCCGTCAAAAAGCGTCGGCGTCACTGCACCTCTTACTGAAAATACAATTTTATTCGTACACACCCGCGCAGGCTTGCCACGGCGCGTTGCTGCAGGAGCTGGGTCCCGTCTTTGGCTGGATGCGTGAGAACGCGGAGAGGCTGCGGGTAGGCGACCGGGGGCGCAGGCGGGTGACGGCAGCCAAGGCTGCTCCTAGGTAGTCCTTTACCAGTTCCTGAAGCAAACGCGGTGGGCTCCTTACAGGGCGTTGCGTTGTGTTGCATGTGCCCTTAGCATCTGATCAAAGAGGTGTCGCACGCAGTTGAGCTGCATGCTCTCGCCCGCCTTCCCTGCCCTGGCGTGACTGGACCGGCGCCTCCTCAGCTTTTACCTCTGTCTTTGGACCCCGCTGGACCCTTGCCAGGACGCTTCCAAGGTTTCCTCCCACGCGGACCACCCGCCGTGGCCCCTACCCTTCGGCCCCTCGGTGCTGCCGACCCTGAGTGCCGCCCTCGCCGCCGGCGGCCCGCTGGGTGCCAGCGCTGCGGCGGTGGAGGCGGCCTGCGGTCTGAACGCGTCCGCCTTCGCCTCCGCGACCACCCGCGTCTCCGACGCGCTCGCTGGCCTGCAGGCCAAGCTCGGCACGCTGTCGCGCATACGGCAGCACCAGAACCGGAGATGGGCAAGCGAACGCGGAGCACACAACCCCGCCACGGTAGCGGCGGCTTTGGCCTCCAGGATCCGCTCCGCGCAGCAGCAGCGCCGGTCCCTGGGGGAAATCCCACCCAACTACGTCACCCAGTACCCCAACGACTTCAAGCCCGCTGCCCCCGCCTCGCTGCCCCAGCTGCTCGTCCCGCTGGTCGTCCACACCTTTCTGTACCGCAACGCCGATGGGTCGCTGGGTCCCTCTGGGTACGACCAACTGCTGCCGCAAGTGCAGGATCTAGTAAAGTACTGCAACCTCATGAGCGCTCCCACTAACATCCAGTTCTTCATCAAGGTGGGGGCAAGTCAACGCAGTGCCTGGGACCGGGTCCAACTTGCTGTGGCGCTGCAAAACAATGGGCACACAAGGACCTGCCAGTGGTTTGGCCCGCTGGTTGCCTCACGATTCTGTGGTGCGAAGCTGTCGCGATGGGTGGGTGCCGCAGTGTTCCGACAGCACGCGCGTACAATCGCAGGAGTGGCGCAACGACCCCGTCAAGTTCCCGCACCTGGTGCTGCCTAATCGGGTCGAGTGGGTGGGCTGCTACTCGGCGAACGAGACGTGCTTCAGGAACTCAACCCTCATGCAGACGTCAGTGCGTTCGGTCGTGCGCGCGAAGGGCAGGACGGGGAGTGGGAGGACGGGCGTTGGCGGCTCCTCCATGCGCATGGCTCCTCCATGGGCGTGTGGGCGTGCGTGACGGCGTGAGGGATGGCGGCCGGGCTAGAGTGGCGCTGTCCGGTGGCCACTCACTGTGATGCGCCGAGACGCCTGCCCCCGTGCTCTGCTCCGCTCCTCGGCGGGTAACCCCCCTTCCAAACCCACTACTTCCCCCCTTCCATGCGTTCTTACTCGTTTCGCCAAGCCTGGTATATTCCATGGACCGGAAACGCTCGTGCCTCCCCAGGATGGCCGCTGCCGTGCCGGGAGGGAGGGAGCTAACGCCATCTGCTCGGCTGCACTAGCACCTTCTGCTTGTTGGAAAACAGGCTGCCCCACCCACTGGCGCGTGCAGGGCCGTGGCGGACTTCCCCCGCAGCATCAACCTGTTCATCGTGGGGGACAGCAGCGCCATTGGGGGCGTGGCGGGATCGGCCTTCGTCCCGGGGTGCGTTGTTGTGTGCGGTGGGTGGTGGGGCGGGATTGCAGTATGCCGGCGGCAGGATCTCGGCCTTCATACTGGCTGGCTCTCGGTCTGAAGCCGCTGCCCGGCGGTTGTGAAGTGGGAGACGCGGGGAGCGAGGGGCGGGAATTACAAGGCTTCCAATCCAGGGGCGGGGATTACAAGGCTTCCAATCCAGGGGCGGGGATTACAAGGCTTCCAATCCAGGGGCGGGGATTACAAGGCTTCCAATCCAGGGGCGGGGATTACAAGGCTTCCAATCCCTTCTTGGCGGCATGCAACCATCCGTGCACCGCGCATGCGCATGGGCGCCAGTCACTCATGGACGCCAGTCGAGCCGCTGCCCACATCGCGACAGCACATGTGCGTCACGCCTGCAAGCTCGACAGTTAGCCAGCCAGCCAAGCGCCAGGTCTTGCTAAGTGTTGCGTCCGCCTTGACGCTGGAACGACGCCCGTGCGTGACAGTGTACGACATGCCCGTACAATGCAGGTCTGACATGGACCCGTCTGCCGGCTACACGTTTGTGAGCTGGGACCAGGTGACCCACGCCACGAAGCCCGAGGCATACTTCGACGGCCCGGAGACGCTGCTGCACGAGCTCTTCCACCACCTGGGCGTCTCGCACCCCTTCGGCACGCGCAACGAGGCGGGAGTCTCGTGCGACCTGGACGACTACTTGGACGACACGCCTCTCACCCAGGGTGCGTGGGTGAAGGTCAGGGTGGTGCGGTGCGCGGACACGGCGTCGCGTGGCTCTGGCACCAGCCCGCTACCGGTCTCGTGCAGCCCCTGCCTCCTCGGCCACTCTGGCCCTGTTGCGTGCAGCCGCTTGGACGTACCTGCGTTGAAGACCATGCATGTAACCTGCCCGCGGCGTGCTATCAACGTCCCTGGGAATGCTGGGCGTCACTCCGGGGCATCTTAGTCTGCAGTCCGCGCACTGCTGGCACGCATGCCCGCGGGCTCGCACCCCACGCACTCGGCACACAGCACGTGTAAGGAGTATCCTTGGCCCCGCGGGCCCTCTGCACGCGGGCGCTGCACCCCTGCGTCCGCACCCGCGCTGCACACCAGTGGGGGCGCGCGGGTACTATGCGTAATGGGTTGTTGGGCTGCCGGCTAGAATGCCAGACTGCTCGACTGTTTGCCTCGCCTACCTCGCCTACCTCGCCTAGTCTGTTTGCAGCCTGTCCACAAGTATGCACATTCGCATAACGTAGCACGCCAGTGGGTGCGCGCGGGGTAACGAACACCGTGACCCGCCTCTGCGCTGTGCTGCCTGCCTAACCACGGACCACTGACCAGCCATGGGCTGCACTCCCGCCCCTGTTGCGTGTTGGAGGGCAGCCGTAGAGGCGTGCGGGAGACCGGGCTGCTACACGCTGCATACCGAATCGGCGTGCTGCCCCCGGCCGACGCTGGCGCCGCCCGCCTGCAGGTCCCGTCAGTTCCTTGCCGTTCGACAGCGCCGCCGTCGCCTTCTGCCTAGATCTGTTCTGGAGCCGTGACGGCGGCGACTGGTCCAACGTGTTCCGCCGCTGGAGCACTGCCCTGGGCATCCCGGAGGAGGATAAGAACGCCTGGGCCGACAGCTGGTGGGTGCATGTTGGGTGGACAGGGAGGAAAGGCAAGTCTGGTCAGGCACGTGCGCGCGCGACGGTGCCCCTGTGCACCCCCAATGCACACCAATAAGAACAGTTCCCTGTCGTGCACAGCCCTGGCGCCGCCGGGTACGACGAGTTGGGCAACTACATGACGTACAACTCGCCTATCTGCTACGCGACACTGGGCCACTTCACGCAGGCCCAGGTTGAGGTGGGTGTGAATGAGGAGGGGAGCGCTGCTGTACGGTGGCTGCCGTGCGGCAGTTGCCGTACATCAGATTTTTGCCGTCCGACGTTTCCACACTCCTGACCTTTGAATGCGGGGGCCGCAGTCGCATGCCTTTCACGCGGTAGCTGCCGATACCATGTGTTCAGTATCGGCATAAACCGTCGGGGGTGGCCTTGGACGCAATCACTTGCTCACACCTCAATTACCCAGGCCATGGATGCCCACCTTGCCCCTCTTCTGGCGATGTTACTCCTGATTGATTTCCAACCGCAGCGCGCGCACTACATCACCTCCCAAATGAACCCGCTACTGTACGCGTGGGCCCAGTACTACGCGCTGACTGCGCCGCCTCCCAGCCCGCCCGTGGCCGAGCCCCCGGCGCCGGCCTTCTCCGGCTGGGATAAATGCAAGGTACGGCATGTGCGACATTCACGGCCGTGCCCTGAAGTATCCTGCTTTTCCTCAACTCCAGATCTGCTGCTGTCCGAGCAATCATGGAGGCACCCTCCATGAAGTCATGGCAGCTACAGCCGAAGAGCAGCCTCTCGGCTCGCGTGGCCTCAAGGCTCCTCCGTGGACGAGCCACTCACCGTGCAACCGTGTTGCCCCGCTGGCCAACCACCCCGCGCAGGTCACCACAGGAGGCTGCGCCTGCAAGTCGAGCTGGCAGTACGACAATCAGACGTACTCGTACTGCGGCGCCCGCTCTGGGAGCACCAACCTCATGTGAGCCACGCCGCAACCACCTGTCCATTGTGCACTTTCTCCTCAACAAACGCTCACACTCACACACACGCGCCGCCACGTCACGAGCGGCATGAAACGCTTTTGCGCCGCACCGTCTGCGTCGATACGTCGGGCAGACCCGGCGGCCCATTTGTCTCATGCGCCCCATCAGCTGTCGAGTGCGCCAGGTTGGGGCTGGTTTGCGAGCTGGATGCTTGTTGACGCTCTGATCTGCGGCAGGGTGTGCGAGGTGGCGGACCCCGCCTCCTGCGCGGCGTGCGACTCCACGGAGGAGCAGTGCCTGGCCAAGTGCGCAGGTGCGGGACGCAGGCGGTCGCGTGCACGAGCGCACAGTGAACGAGAACGAATGGTCGTGTTGCGTCCGGCCTGGAGAAGCCTAGTGGTAGCCGGGGGCCTTCGAAGCGCCGGTGAGGGAGACCTCCACTCGGCTCTGGGACAGCATCACCAAGAACGCATCTGCAGCACAGCGTGAACACGTGCCGAGCGCGTATGAGTGCTCGGGCAGAGAGCAGACCCACTGCTGGATGGGCAGGTAGCAGGTTGGCGAGGGCGGACGGTAGCGCAAGGGCTGGGTCGTCGGGGCCTACCTAATGGTTAGAGAGCGCCCGTGCACAAAACGATGCTTGCGTACTGTGTTAGCGGTTGCCGGCCTCTGCCCAGAGCAGCCAACGTCGCATTGGGGCAAGCACAGCAGGGCCGGCCCCAGTTCTCCGCCCGTACGTCTTGAGTCATTGGTTGAACCAGCCCGTGCCCCCTGTGCCCACCCCGCGATGTTCGCAGGCACGGCACCCCACTGCGGGCTGCCGGGTGCTCCGGGCAGCTACCAGCCCTACCCGCCGCACCCACCCTCGCCGCCGCCCATGCCCCCTCCACCACCACCACGTCAGGTCCCCGACGACTGCAAGGTAGGACGGGTGGAGTCCGGGCACGCGGCCACCCGCCATTGGCTCTGTGTCCTAGTCACCATGCCAGCTACTTCCCCATGCCAGTTAGGACTGCTGATCCTTTTGCATGCTCCGTAGCAACATAGATCGTGGGTCCTTAGAACCCACTACACGGCCAGACTGCATTCAGCGGTGTGACCAAAGCAAGGCACTCGTAGCCGCATGCCGTTGCACTTCATTTGTCACACAGCCCTCCGCTCGCCAGTGCATGCGCAAGCTCCTCTGCCCCCGGGCTGCACGCCAATCCGTCTGCTGACGGACGCATTCATCCGCCAGTGCCCACCAGGCGTGTCGCACGGCTTGGCGCACTTTCCAACACCCTGCGACGTGACCGCGCGCGCCGACGCGCTCCCCCTCCCCCGCAGGTCACTGCGTCCGGCTGCCCGTGCCGCGCGCTGTGGAAGCTGCCCGGCCTGGGGACGTTCAGCTACTGCGGCTTCAGGCAGAACTACACCGAGCTGCCGTACTTTGGCCGCATCCTGTGAGTGCCGGGCCATGCCGGGCGTGCAACCGCAGCCACTTCGCTGCGAGGCATGCGCCCCACGCGCGGCCCATTCGCCTTTGCGGCTGCCCTGTCTCCCGGAATCTCACAGGGGCATTAGCGCACCATTTTCCTGCTGCGCGGAGGGCGCGGTGCGCACTGCCCTGGCGCCGGTCGCTGCCGCTGGCCGACGTGGCTGTGCGCGGACGCTGTGTCCGGAGGACCTTCCCAACACCAGCACCAGCGCACCACCCGGGCTCGCCGCCGACCACGGCGTGAGGCCGTCGTTCGGGACCCGTCGCTGCGGCCTGCTGAGCACCAGCACGCGTACGTACCCATCCCTCATCGCGTCGTCGGCTGGC
This sequence comes from Gonium pectorale, assembly GCA_001584585.1. Classification (NCBI taxonomy): domain Eukaryota; kingdom Viridiplantae; phylum Chlorophyta; class Chlorophyceae; order Chlamydomonadales; family Volvocaceae; genus Gonium; species Gonium pectorale. The sequence goes on along the minus strand of LSYV01000092.1, from coordinate 146,874 downwards.
ATCGTTATCCCAACCGGGCCGTTCGTTCTGACGTTTGCTCTGCTTGCTTGTTGGGGTACTGCTGCCCACACTCACACCCACACCCCAGGTGCCAGGTGGACCCATCCTGCCCCGAGTGGAGCTTGGAGTTGCCCCTGGCGCCGTGCAAGGCGCGCAGCGCCAACTACTGCGGTACGTGACTCCGCCTGCAACGGGGTGGGGCGCGCCGAGCGCGTGTTGCTCGGACTATGGTAGAGCTGACGAGCCGATCTGTCGGTTGAGAGTCGGAGCCGTGCGTGTCACTGCTGCTTTGCGTTTCTCCTGAGTTGGCCGGGCAGCACCCCAGTCCCCTCCCTCCGCGCGCGGCTCGGCTCAGTCCAAACCGTCAGGGACATGTTGTACGGTTGCGTGTGTTGACACGCACGTTGCACGACAACGTGTGCAGAATGGAATCGAATAGATTCTCATTCTGCGCGCCTTCTTTGCTGCCTCATCTCCTCGTGTCCACAGGTGCTGGGAGGCCTCTGGGCGCCAACGGTGCCCACATCGTGCAGCCGCCCCTGCCGTCGGCGCCGGCCCGCTCGCCGCCCCCGCGCCGCCGGCCGCCGCCGCCGCGTCGCAACTCGCCGCCACCAGCGCGACGCGGCCGGCCTCCTCCAAAGCACAAGTGACGCGCTTTCTGCGTCCCGCACACGGAGCGATGGTCGCGCTACGCAAGGAAGTGCCCCGCATAAGGCTTGCATTGGGTATTTCTTTTTGTTAGGTCGGGCGCGATAGGGGGTTCACGGGCGCCTAGGATGCCTTTGCTATCTACCTGTTAGACCTGTTTTCTGCACTTCGTCACGCATACATAGCACAAAATGAATGTCATGCTCTACGCATCGCTGGTCATGAGCGGGCGAGCGGGCGCACTGCCACCGAGTGCTGCCGTACTATGCATATGCACGAGACTCGTCACGCACTCCATCGTTGCTCCTGGTGACTGGGAAGGAGGTTTCATGGCAATGGCTGGTTGTGGAGTCAGTACCGTTCAATCGTGTGTGAACGGGCGGTCATGTGACCTAATTTAAAGGTAATGGACCTGTTAAATAGGGCCGGAAGAAGGCGATAATGCCAAGGGCTATTGGTCATCTCATTACTGTGCAATCGTTCGTCTTGGAAGCGAGCTGGATGGGCGGCAACGTGATCTAGTGGTGGTGGGCCTTATGGAGATTGGGACGGAGGCTTCTTGGCATGGCTTGGCGGAGCCACCCGTGCATCGTGCAGGTGGCTGATCTAGCGCGCGCCGCCGGAATGGCGGCTGTGGCGTATGTCGCTGGGATACGCGACGTACGACATGTGTATCACGTTACGCGGTAAAGGAAAGGCTTTTGGCAGCGCAGCTTGCTAGGCAGGTCTGTTGTTTTCTTTGCTTCCAACGTGCAGGTCGCCGTATGCGTTTGCCTCCTGCTGGGGCGTGGGGCACATGGGAGACGTGGTCTCGGCCCCGTTGTTATCCTGGCCTCCTGCGGGTGTGCCGTACGCCTGAGCCCAGCGGTACACAGTGTTAAAGGGAAGAGCATGAATCGCAGGTATCTGTACAAGGCGCACGGCTGCGCAGGTCCAATTAGACGTGGAACTGCGCGGCGTTTGTATTGGATGGTGATTGAGGCTGATAGCAGTTGTTTTTGTGCATACAGCTCTGAGCGCGTGCATGCTACGAGCCGTAACGACGCATCATTTGTGCCAGGAGATCTTGCGTGTCCTTGATTGCTGGTCTGACACGTACGGCACGCGTGTTCTGCGGGTGTCGGTTCGGCGCCTGTGGGCCTTTACGTAATGAACCTGATGGTTGGGTCACGTTGTGTCAGCGCCTGGCGCCCTTTTGTCAGGTTGCGGCCCCCTGTTCCCGACGCGAGAAGCTCGCCTCTGAGGCTGCGATCCCCCCTGTGCTTCCCTAATTGCCTCATGTAACTGCCTGGCGTAACACTTTTGGGCCAAATGCCAAGTGCTGCGTGTGCCCGGGGGCGGGTGCTCACCGGCCATGCAAATCCGGCCTGCTGGAAGGGCCCTTAGGGCTCGCCCCGTGAGTTGGCCCCTATGAGGCAGCTAGGACATGGATACAAAAGCTTATCAAAAAAAATGTCCAGCGGAGGGCGCCGGAAAAAACGATGAACAGAGCAGGGGAGGGCTGCGTCATACACTCGAAGTTGCGGCGTTGCCAGAAGGGCGCAGGGTACAAGGCATAGCGGGCGATGGAGACGAGCAGACGGGCCCTCCCGGTCAGGGGCGGCAGCGGTATGGTTATCTGCTGAGATGTGGAGACGGTAGGCCAGGCCGGTCCTATGTTCGACGTAGCTACCTACAGTGCGCTAAAGAAAGAAAATACTGCACTAGCCCCGCCGAGCCGTCCGGTCAGGCGGCCGACCCATCTCATGCTTAGATGTGGCAGTGCACCGTGTAGAATCTTGCAACTGCATGTGCCCTTTCGCAGGGCAGCAACGCGGCAAGGAGGCCAGCCCCAGGAATTTCCCCAGCCCCAGGAATTTCCCCAGCCCCAGGAATTTCCCCAGCCCCAGGAATTTCCCCAGCCCCAGCCCCAGCCCCAGCCCCAGCCCCAGCCCCAGCCCCAGCCCCAGCCCCAGCCCCAGCCCCAGCCCCAGCCCCAGCCCCAGCCCCAGCCCACGTGCAAGGCAGGGGATTGGGACGATAACTGCGAATTGTAACGAGAGAGTATGGGGTCCAGGGTCTTCGCCACCGCGCCCAGGGGCTCTGTTTCGGGCGATGTGCTTCATCACATCGGTTACATCGGCCGGCTGATGTGCGATCAACACAGTATCCAAGTGTTTTATGACTGTTGTAGCAAACGCCCGCAGTAGCGATGGAGAGGCCACTGTACGGCGCTCGGTACGGCGTCCTCCAGAACGTCGGAGCCTGCAAGCTAGGCTATGAACCAGCTCAACCGGTGCACAGCCGAACTTGTTACACGTGGCATACCTGACCTATACTTATAGTTGCGAACAAACCCCAAGTGCTTTGTGAACCCACAGCCCTTTTCTCCACTTCTAAAGGTATCAATAGAAAGATGAACGAGAGCGTCTACGCGCTCATTCCAAACCCGCAGGAGGTGCCCTCGCGACCGCCGATGCATACAAGCAAGGTAACCCCACTCTCCCGCGAGCTCGCTGTTCTCCGAACTGGTCGTCAACTGTTTCAGAGGTCGTGAGCGCATCTCCCGACAATCCTCAGCGAGTGTCCCCGTCCCAACCTGTCCGCAGTTCTCTGGAAAGACACTACCCAGCCAGTTTGATTTTGGGCAAAATAAAGTACAATCGCACGCAACGATGGGGAGACCCGACGGTGCAAATGGGCCCGCGCTGCTGAGGGCGCACGAGAAGGAGCCCAAGCTTCCCCCTCGTAAGTCGCGCGGCGCTGCATGAAGATTGCTGCTCAGTGCCAGGTGTTCTGCTCACCTTTTTATTCTATAGCGTGCCCGTCGCCCGCGTGCCAAACCCAGCCATCACCCCTCTCGCCCCTCCCGCCTCGCCAGCCGGTCCGGTGTCGCAACCGAAGGAGAAGATCCGGCCACCGGTGCCTAGCAAGGACGATCCGCCTAAGATGGGCCTCACCAGCAACAAGAACTTCATCACCAGCAACGCCGTGGACGTCATCCTCGCCAAGCCGGGCAAGGTGCCGCAGCCCGAGTTTCAATGGACGCAGAAGCCCGACTACGGGAAAGTGCCCCTGTATCTGAAGCGCAACAAGGATCGGATAGTCAAGGAGAAGGAGGCGTTTTCGCAGTACATTCGCGTTCGGGAAGCGCCGGTAAGGCCTCGATGCCCAGGGTGGTGGGGCAACTTTGATGCGCTTAGCCTGCGCGGGTTGCAGTGCCCCCTTGTTGGGCGGTGCTGGCTTCAGGTTGCCCACAAGGGCGTTCTGGTGCGCGGCCATGGGCGGTATAGCTGCGAGGGCGTGGGCGTGCAGCAGCACAGAGGGGACACGGCGGGGAATGGGCGGGGTCGTGTCCAGCAGAGCCACCCCTGAGCGTCGCACCACTGCGCCCTTTTGGGAATTTGGGAGCACAAGAGCAAACGTGCTGCTGGCATCCCTGTCGCTGAGCACGGAGCGACGGCCTGCACATCCGACACGTGGGCACACGCCGGTCGGGAAGCTGCTGCTGGATGCGTTTGCATGTAATGCAGACCCTAATTACCGCAAGCGTGCGCCCCATGCCGCAAGGGAACTCGTCGGCACGCGCCCGTTTGAGCGGGTAGAGCGATGCGGGCGGGAGTGTGGTCCGTTTGTATTGTATTGCCGGGGAAGGGGTTTGGGGCACCATCGGCGTCCCGGTCCCAGCCTTGAGCAATGCCGCGCGGATGCACCCCGTTTCCCATGCGCACACCGCACGCATGCAAACGCACTATCGCTTGTGGCATTGCACATCGCGTCCTCACCACGCCCTATCTGCCTGCTGGAGACTCCAGTTGCTTCTTCCAGTTGCTTTGCTGGAGACTCCATCCCTCCCGGCCCAAACCTGTTTCCCCCCCCCCCAAATATATTTAAATCGTGCCCCAGGAGGCCAACGCGCACGTGAGCCAGCTGTCTCCCGAGGACCGACAGCAGCTGATCCGGCACCTCAAGGCCAAGTGGGGCAGCGTTAACACGGCGTACCAGGGGCTGTCACTGACTGTGGACACAGCCGTCAAGAAGATGCGGAAGGAGGCCATGGAGCGGGAGCTGGCGGAGATCGAGCGGGACATTCGGACGCTCGAGCGCGGGGAGGTGGTCCTGGTGGTGGAGGACTGAGGCGGGGCCCGGGGTGGTGGTTGCGTTGCGTGAGAGGCCGGGGTGGCAGGGAAGCACCAGCGAGGGGCAGGGTTGGCGCTCCCGCATTGCTGTCCCTGGCATATATAGGGGCAAGGTGGCCGCAGCGGTGCGCACTGGGCTGGGGCCCTGTAACGGGCCACGTGGAGCTCGATTGCGCTGTCAAATGGTGAGATCGATCTGAGCACTGCCATGTGGGCTGTACGTTACGGGGAAAGGGCTCTGCGAGATGGGCTTGGATGGGACCCTGGCGGAACGGGGATGTAGTGAAGTGAAGGAGGCGGTAGTGCAAGGCAGGATCGTGATGAGACCCTGAGATACTGCACACCGCGAGTGCGACTTTGTGCTCAGCGGGGACTGCAGGCGAGGAGGTGGGAAGCGAGAGTTGGACTGCGGTACATAGGACTCTGGCGTAAAGCAGCATGAGGTCATCATAAGGCGCGAACCGGAAGTGCAGGTGCGGGGGCCAGAGCATCCGCGCCAACGGCTGCTAGCGAGAGCGGTGCCGTACAAGCGCGGGCTGTACATCTCGACCGTCCCTATCAGAAAAATGTGCCTGCCGGTGACCCCCTGAATGCGGAGGTTGGCATCTGAAACGCCGTGTGGCTGGACTTCGGAACGAAAGTAACCGGGCCTTCACACGTGCATGCAGCCTTGCGATTTAAATCGGCTCGGTTTGGGACCATTTTTCCTAATTGGGGACGGGGGAGAATTACGCGGGTCCTGAAAGAGAGGGCTGTCTAGTGCATGGGCAAGGCGCGGGTCCCTTGTAAAACGCCCCGGATTACGGGCCCGTGAACACGTCAGGCCTTTCAGGGGGATGGGAATTACGTGGGCTCCTCATTACCTTTCATACAAGATAGCAAGGCTGTGTGCATGGGCCCTTGCACCGTTTAGGTTCAACTGTCAGGCTCGCGGCGGTCGCAGCCCGGTACAACAAGCATTGCGCCCAGCTACCCACCGGTCTAGATTGCTTCATCCTTCCCGGCCCCTTTTTTGGCTACCAGGGCACTCCAGGGCAGGGTTATGGTTCAGGCGCGTACGGCGCACAGGCGGTGATCGCCCCACCTCTTTCATGTGGCAAGTGGAATGTGGTTGCTGGTTAGGGGCTCGAAGCCCAGGGCTTAGGTAGTTATGATGCTCATTCCCAGCGCAAAAGGCCTGTCCCTCCCTACATCCCTCCGTCTGTGCCAAATGACAACTTACACGGGACCGTCCAATCTGGGGCCAGGCCAAGTTTCCGCCTGCCAACCTCAGCCAACATCGTCGCCAGCATATTCAGCAGCATAGCCCTGTTCCCGCCCCGCGAGCCGCCGCTGGTACAGCCATCTGTGCTGCGGTGCTCTCGCCTCGGGCGCGGCATCCCGGGCGCATACATCAATTTGTACAATGAAATAGTGTACATTCGGGTCTTCTAAAGGCGTATCACGCCCTCACGCTCCTTCTCACACGCTCCGGCCAGCCTTTGCTCTGGCCTTCATTATCTCACATATGGACTAGCTGGGCACAGGGCAGCCCCGCGGTACGTATGCAATAATCACCGCCAAACGAAAAAGAGGCGTCCAAATTGCAACCACACACATCGTTTAGCGGCGTGGCGGCGCAACAGCCGGGAGGGCCGGTCGGTGCGAGTGCACCCGCGTGCGGGAGTCGGCGGGCGGCATCAGGACTGGAAAGTTAACAGGCCCGCCGCTCCGTCGCCTCTGTACGCCGCCCGCCTCAACGTGAACATGAACACTACGACCAGAAGCGGGGCCAACGCACCACCGCTACCACTTGACACCATGACCGAACTGCAAGGGTTTGTACTTGGCTGCACAACACGCGCCCAAACACGACAGACAGCCGTGCTGTGCCATACCGCACGGCGCCTAGACGATACACGACCTTTCATCGCGAACCTGATCTGAGATACCTTAGTCAGCACCATAGGACGTTCAGGGTCGACAGCGGCACCCGGCGACACGTCAAGGAGGTCGGTTGTTGAGCAGGTGCATGTCCCGTACAGGGACGCGTACGGCGGGAAGCGTACAACCAGCGGCCAACGGCCGTCGCTATCAAGTTGAAGCCGGGGACATCAAATGCCAAGGCCGCTAAAGCCCCCACAAGGATCAGTACGCAAAGGGACAGCCAGCTGGGCCGAAGTAATACATAGCACGTCTCTTCGTCTCGAAACACACGCCCTAGGCAGTACGATGTGTGTAGGGCCGTACACTGGCGTACTTGCAACGGCGGGCGCACTGCGCAGCGGTCTCAACCGCTCCCTCCGCAATCTCTCGCTCGCAAAACGACGAGTAGTAATCTGTCATGAGCGCAACGGGCGGTCTGGCAACACACAGCAAAGGCGAGGCGCAGGGACGCCGTTTGAACCCCCTCACACGTCCCCCTCCACTCCTGCGTCTCCTAGAAAGCCCAAAACGCCCAAAATGCACCACCAAGGTGGGGGCCGTGTCACGCTGCCATACACGAGGGACGGCAGAAGCCGCCAGAGCGCAAACGCCTGCACGCCTGCCGCATACCATGTGCCGCATACCATGTGCCATGTGCCATGTGCGACCTAACCTCCAAGCGACATCGGCGGCAGGTCGCAGAATCAATTACATCCCTCGTACGGTATCCCGGTGTGGTCGGGTTTCACCGTCCCCCAAAACGCATCCGGGCGGCAGGGCGCTGAGAAGCGGCGTCCAAGCGCCCGTGCACCCGGCCAATCAGTCATCACGCCCTCGCAAGCCGGGCCGAGCCAGCAGAAAGCGCGTATGGAGCTTTGAGCGCCGAGGAACAGAGCACAAGCGCTGTTGCGGCCGCGATGCCTGGGTTGCGCGGTGGAGCTTGGCCGAGCAAGATGACCGTGCCGGGGGGCCACGCCACCACGGCCAGTGTCGTTAGTTTGCCTGGCAGTATGTACGGCAAGGGGGCACGGCGAACGCACCAGCAGACGGTCCCGGGCGGCCTCCGAAAGCGTGGACCCCTACAGACCGCGGGTCGAACTGCTATCTGCACCAGATGGCATGCCCCCCAAAACACAGCACACAAGTGGTCTTGTCACAGTCACATGCACATAATTCCCCAATCCCCCATCAGGAGCAATGACACGCTTGAAGGCACCCGCGAGGGCGCCGCGTGTTCCCGGCTCAAGCCTCCGCGCCGCGTCTCGCAGGCCGGTGGGACCAGCCTGCCACGCCGGGCCTGCCACACGCCGCCTCTGCTCATGCACCGCCTCTGCGCCACGCCCGTGACCACACTCTTCTCCTCTCTCGCATGTATTCCGTTGCCCGCGCCATTTATTGTCAGCTCTCGACATCGCTCGCACCACACGTCCACAAAACACACCGCTCAAGTCACTCTCGCAGGGCCCGCCCGCAATCGGTCTCAGGTCGCTCCAAGCTCTCACCTAATCGCGCTCGCAACCAAATGCAGACGGCGCGCTACTAGACGGACGCGGGGTAGGGTCGTCCTTCCGATCGGGGCCAAGCTAGCACGCGACGCAGCCTCAGTGTGGTGCCTCATATGCGCTCATCCCCGTCACGCCCCACCGGCCCCGGGGCCGCGTCTGCCGTCCCCGCCTCCCGCAGCAAAGCCTCCCACGCGTCCGCCGGCCCGCCGCCCCACGACGCGTCCGCCGCCATGCAGCGCCGCCGCAAGTCGCCGTACGACTCGCTGCCGTACAGCTCCGCAGCTTCCCGTACGGCACGTACCAGCGACGCGATGGCGGCGCGCCTGGCGGCGCTGTCATCGGCGGCGCCGAGCGGCGAGTCCATCACCAGGCCCAACGCCTGCCGGCCTCCATGGCCGGCGGCGGCAGCGGCGGTGCCACTATCCTCTACAGCGCCCGCCTCAAGGGCGTCCAACAGGCCCGCCACGGGGGCCACCACCGGTACGGCGCCGTACCTGCGGCCCGCCAGGGCCACCAGACCGCACGGCTCCCAGCGGCTGGGCACGAGCAAGAAGTCCGATCCCGCGAGCAGCCGGCGGCACAGCGGCTCATCAAAGCCCACCACGCCCACCGCGCGGCCCGGGTACGCCGGCGACAGGGCGGCCAGGCCGTCTTGGAGCCACGTTGCACCGGCACCCAGCAGCACAAACTGCAGCCGCCGGGGGCCTGCTGGCGGCGCCGTTGGCGGCAGCGCCGCACCCGAAGACTTGGTGCTGGCGCCAGTCGACAGGCCGGTGCAGGGGCTACCCTCACTAGCGGCGCCGACGGAGTCGTTGCCTATTACTGGTACCACGGGCTGCTGCGCCGCGCCGTCCGGGCGCAGGCCTCCGGGTGGCTCTTGCGCCTGATTTGCCTTCGCCGCCGCCACGCGGGGCCCGAATAACCCGCGCTGCAGCAGCCGCAGCACTCTCCCCGGCAGCTCCCGCACCGCCCGCGCCTCGCGCTCCGCCTGCTGCGCGGCGCGCGCCGCCGCCGCCGCGTCGCAGCCCAGGGAGCGGTTCCCGGGCGCTCCCGGCGCCGGCGGCCCCAACAGCGCCGGCAGTGCCGCCAGCAGCACGTCCGCTCCCTTCTGCGCCTCCAGCCGGCCCACAAAGCCAAACAGCACCGCATTCGGATCTTGCTCCAAGCCCAAAGCCGCCTGGAGGGCGGCCTTCGCCGCCGCCTTGCCAGCGTCGGCAGCGTCGGGCCCGAACCGAAGCTCGGCGGGGAGGAGCGGGTCGGTCGCGGGGTCCCATGAGCTCACCTCGAGGCCGTTCATGATGCCCGCCGGCGGCCGCGCCGCCAGCAGCGCCGCCAGCTCAGCGCCGCCGGGACCGGCCGGCAGGCCGGCGTCACCGATACTAGCTGTGCTGCCGCCGGGCGCCACTGCCGCTGGCGGCGGCGGCAATGACGCTGCCGCAAGCTGTTCCACCAGGGACTCTGGCGGCGGCGCCGGCAGGGCAGCGCCGTCGGTTTGTTCCTGCCCGCTGGTGGCGGCACCGCCGGCGAGCTGGCGCGCGAAGGAGGGGCTGACGGTCACGAGGCGGTCGCTCGAGATGAGCGCAGCCTTGAGCCACGACAGCAGGCGGTCGCCGGGCGCAGCAGCGGTGGTACCATCGTTGGCGGGGGTCGCGGGGGCGGCGGTGGCAACACCGTTGGCAGCTGCCGCGGTAACGGCGGTGGCGGCGGCGCGGCTAGAACCGGGCGCAGGGATACCAGAGGTGCCGCCCTCGGAGACGCTCTGAGTCGCAGCATCGCCGTTTCCGTCCGCAGCTGAAGCGTCGCTCCAGGACCCGGCGACGGCATTGCCGCTAGCAGAATCTTGTACAACGCCCGAGTCAGCTGCGATGCTACGGCCGCCACCGTCGCTGCCGTCGCCTGTGGCGGCGGCCTGCCCTTGGGGCCTCTTGGCTGCCTGAGCCTCCAGGGCCTCCTCGCCGCCGCCCTGGCCCAGTAGCATCGCCTCTTTGGCCGATGGCGGGAGGCCCAGCTTGGCAAACGACTCCTCCGGAAACAGGCCCTGGTATGCGGGGTTGTGCAGTGTGAAAACCACGCGGGCGTCCCCCAGCTGCCCCGACACGAAGCGCCGGAAGGAGCGGAGCGTCGCGCGCAGGCGGCGCTGCGGGTCCGGGGCAGCCCTGCCGGAGCGCCCACCCGGTGCTGACACCGGCGGTTCCCGCGTGTCGGAGGGTGATGGCGCGGGAGGCGACGCAGCGTCGGCTCCGGCCGCCGGCTTTGATGGCGCCGGCGGCGGCGGCCGCCGCTGTGGTCGGGGGCTGAGCGCCCCCGCGACTGCTGCGGCGGCAGCTGCGGGGTCGAGCCCCTGGGCCGCGCGCAGCAGCTGCCGGATTAGCAGCTCCTGCTTGGCCAGCTCCGTTGCCAGCTCGGCCGCGGAGGGGTCTTGCGAGGCAGCTGCGCCCAAGGCGCGGCCAGCGCCGGCGCCAGCCCCCGAGGAGCCACCTGGAGTCCCTGCCGCCCCTGCGGCAGCCTTCCGTGCGTTCAGTCGGAGGGGCGTCGGCGCCGCCGGGCCTACGCTCCCATCCGCGACCACGAACCCGCCGCTGCCGCTGCCGCTCTCACCACTCGCCTTTCCCAACGCTGCCGTCCCTGGTATCGGCGCTTGCGCGGGACCGGCACCGCGGGCTTCGCTCGGCGGCTCAACGGCACGCTGCTGGGTCGCAACTGTCGAGGCCGCTGGGAGTGCCTGCTCATGGCTCCGTGGCTCCTGCTGCGGCGTCGCGCTGGCCGTCTGGCCAGCCGGCTGCGGCGACGGCTGCGGTGGCCGGGGCGCGGGCAGGCTGCTGCTGGCGACGCCGTTGCCAACAGCCGACCCTGCGCCTCCGCCTCCGCCGCCGCCTCCGCCGCCAGCCGGCTCCTCCGCACCCTCACGGTACGCATCAAGCCAAAGCGGCAGCAGCGCGGTCGGCCAGTCATTGGCCACAAAGACCACGCCGGGATCGCCCTTGCCGGCGCCATCGCCAGAGGGCGGGGCTGCCGGCGACGGGGTTGGCTGGGGCGCAGCAGCCTCCCGGGGTGATGCGAGCCCGTAATGGGCATTGAGCCCCGGCCCGTTCGGCGGGCGAGCGCCGTCATCACTGCCGCCGCCGCCGCCAGCCACAGGCCCCATCGGCCTCGGTCGCTCCGCCGTCACCACCGCTGCAGCCAGCCTGGCCTTCCAGCCGTTCGAGCTGCCCGCCAACGCCGCAGGCACCGGTGCTGATGCCGGCGCCGGCGCCGGCGCCGCCGCCGCCGTAGTTGAGTTGGCGGCAGCCTCACCCTGCCTCTCGCGCTCGCGCGCCGCCTGGCGCGCTGCCAGCCGCAGCTGCAGTGCCGCTGCCAGGCGCTCCCTGCCTCCAGGCTCCAGGGCGATGGCGGGCAGCGCGCGGCCGTTGTGCATGACGTATGGCAGCGCCTGGCGCGGCAGTTGCAGCGGCTGGGAGGGGTCGCCTGGGTCGGTCAGGTCGTCCTGTGGGCATGGGAGGGCAGCATGTTCTAGATGTGAGCAGAAAGAATACAAGTTGCCGGACGCCTCGTTTCCCGGCCCATGGGCCGAACGCAGCAGCATGCCCCCGCCCTGCCCGCCTGTGCCCCCATCCTGCCCCTCGGCCCCGCTGGGCACCACCGCAACCTGCCAACTCACGCTCTACGAAACGTCCCTTGGAGCGAGCCCCCAGCGCACCTGAAGCTCGCGCGGCAGTCCCGTCCGCACGCCCTGCCACAGGAGAACCGGCGCCGCCAGAGCCGCCTGGCACAGCACGTTATTCCGCGCCTGCAGGTCGTCCGCTCCCGCAGGCCCGCTGCGCCCCTCGGTGTACGTGTAGACGCCCAGGGAGGGGTCCGGGCCGGAGGCCAGGCCCAACAGACCCGGTAGGCCCAGCGACTCCGCGGCGGCAGCGCCTCTGCCGCTGACGCCAGCGGCGCCGCCAGCGGCGGGGCCTGGCGGACCCGCCGCCGGCGGCGATGACGCTGACGTCGACTGGGACCTGAAGACGGGGTGGTCTACAAAGACCCGCAGCACGCCGCGCTCCTGGCAGGCGTACAACCGCACATAGCTGACGCTGGTCGCGGCACGTGCAGCGGCCGCGGGGACGGGGCCTGGCGGGGATGGGACTGGGACTGGGGCCAAGGCTGCGGAGGGTGGCAGTGGGGGCGAGGACGCCTCCGCCCTGAGGGCTGCGCAGTCATCCGCGCACGCGGGCGCGTCAACGCACCGGCTGCCGCCGCTGCGCCCAACACTCTCCGTGCCGGTGGTAGCCGACGCCGCAGCGGCCCCAGCAGCTGCAATGGCGGCGGCGGCTGACGCTGAGGCGGCAGCAGCGGACGCCCGGAGGTGCGAGGCAAAAGACCCTTCGCGGCCCCTTCCGAGCGCGCCAGAGCCGCTCTGCCTTGACCCCCTCCCCTGCCCGTGACCCCCGCCATCGGCTTGCGAGCCCGCCGCCTCGCCCTCCTCGCCACTCCCGGCATGGGGGCGCCCCAGGAGCCGCTGCCGCTTTGCCCGATGCGCCGCCTCCGCCTCCGCGGACCCTGCAGGGACTGATGCGGAATGGGCCCGGGCCCCCAGCGGCGCCGCCGCACCGCCCTCCCGAAGGAGGGCAGCACCCACGCTGCCGCTACAAGCGGCGCCGCGCTCGGATACGGAACCGTCTCCGCCGCGTCCGCTGCCACTGCCAGTGCTGCCACTGCCGGTTGCGTGTCCACCAGCCGGGTTCAAATCCGCAGCTCCCTGCGCGTGGTGCTGGGGCGGAGACCCGCCCCCGCCGCCGCAGGGAACAGCAGCGGCCAAGGCGGGCGCTCGGACGGCGCCCGCACCGGTCGGTCCCGCTTGTCCGAGTCCCTGCTGGTGGGCCCCCGCCACCGATGTTGCAGCTTTCCCTCTTTGTCCCGCCGTTGCGCCCATCGCTCCTGCTGCCCCCGCTGACGCAGGCGGCGCTGGCGCCGACGCCGGCGTGATCGCTGGCGCCCCCGCTGCACCTGATGGCTCCGAGCGCGCGGCGCAGACGCCGCCGGCGCCGGCGCCAGCACCAGCGCCTGCTCCCGCCCTCGCCCCCGCTCCGGCCTGCTGCGACGCCTTCTCTTCCACCTCGGCAAACTCCGCTGCCAGCTCCACGGGCGCAAGCAGCCCCGTGTCGAAGACCCCAGGGTAGTCCGCGTAACGCGGGGCGACCGTCATGACGCGATGACCCCTGGGGGAGCACGGCAACGGCAGAGGCGCTCATCAAAACCCATCAGAGGGCCACCATGCAGGAGCACGTCACGTTGTTGATGACAGCATGAGCGGCGAGGGAACATAAGCGGCAGCCGCGAAGCGGGACTCGCTGGCTTGGCGCGCGGCCAGCAGGCGCCGCTGCTGTTGCTGGCAGGAGGTTGCTGCTGCCCCGCCCCCGCCCCCCGCGGCCCCGCGCCCGCACCTGGCTGCGAGCGCGACAGGGAGCGACGCCAGGACATCCCCAAGGCCGCCTGTCTTGGACCAGGGCGCAACCTCCGTGCTGACGAAGACCACCTGCATCGGCTGATTGTTGGTAACGTCGTCGGTCGCGACCCGGCGCCCGGCGCGATACAGGTGGTGACCTACCTGCAACTTGTTGCTGCCGGCGCGACATAGCGGTCTGCGTCTGGTGCAGTCTTTGCTTGCGGGCCTGGCCCACGGCGAGCGAAGACGGCCGCCGAACCGGAGCGGGGGGTTGCAGCTCAAAGGCAGTGGGCGCCCAAGCATTACCCTTCTCTGCCCGAGCTCGTCGGGCGACTTTGCGCCCACCGACCTCGCAACCCCATTTTACCAATCACGAAGCAATTCGGTCACGATTGGGTCTTGATCTTGCCTATGCATGCACACATCTACTCTACGGCTGCATGGCCCGCCCGACCAGTTGGGTTTGTCCTGCTGCCGCGGACACCGTCAATCGCCGGCGGCTCCGAAAATCGATGGGGAGAATTCAAAACTTGGTTGCCGCTTGCTTTGATGTTGTCTTTGCGTTGGGACCTTCACTGATGCCTGCGGCCGTCGATTGACTGCGAGTCGGGTACGGGAACCTTTTTTAAGGCTGACGCGGCCGTGGGTGCTTTCGCTGTCGCCAAAGCTGTCAAGCAAATAAGATGGAGTGGTTAGGATGCTAGCGGCGAGCACCGCGCCAGCCGACGTATCGCTCGCTCTGCGGCGCCGCGAGTTGCCTCTGGACGCATCCTTGCCTCGGCAAGACGCTAGCAAATTGATGTGTACCAGTGCGTGTTTCCATGTCAAACAAACCTCTGTGCCGATGCAGTAATTTACCACCGTGTGTACCATGGGACGGTGTGTACTGTGGGACGGAAGCGGCCCGAATCCTCTCGCACTGAACTGCATCCAGGGTTTCAGGGGACACGACTCACAGTGACAGCGGCATTGCACATGCAACGTGCCGTACCCCAAGGCAGCTTTCTCAGCAGGACCCCCCGCCCAAATGCTGCTGGGTGCCTGTAGGGGCGCAGCGCACCGCAGGGAATCGTGGAAATCTGCAGGTGATGACCAGAGAACCTCCCCCACTTCCGCCTTACTTAGGCCTGCATCCACTGTGTGTGTGCGACTGAGGACGCAGGCTGCATGCCGTCAGAAGGCGGCAGCCGGGCAAAAGCTCCGGGAGGCAAGCCTCACGCTCACTTTCCTGCCGAGCTTGGCCTTCACCTGGGACCGTCTGCTGCATGCGTAAGGCACCGCGACTAAAGGTCCTGGGTAGTGGGCATTTGGCTTCTGGAGGCCTCGCTGTATATAGGTGGCTTGCAAGTACGGTAACAACCGCACTGACCACCTCCATACAGCCGATACACCTTACAGGATGCGCTTGCAGTTACCGAATACAAAGCGGCCCAGGGTGCCACCGCAGCATGGGACTGTATGTCTGTATCGACACCCTCCAGAGTCTGAAGCCAGTAGAACCGTGCAAAAACGCGGAAAGCGGCGTCCAGCAGTTGAGTTCTGATGTGCAATCCACTCCTGGCAGAACCGAGGTTCAAGGTAGGGTGATGTTCTTGTGGCGACGCAAGTACTCCTCCGACAACGCACGGATTCCTCCGACAGCGCAAATACTCTCCCGACAACGCACGAATTCCTCTGACAACACAGAGAACGAGACCGCGACAGCGCCCGAGCCAGTACCTCCAGTACCACGGAAGCCACAACGAAGTAAAACAAGGAAGGACACCACAAAGCAATCGCAAATAGCCACAGGGAGTTCCATGCATACCCAAGGCTCTGAGATGCCTCATCAGCGCCCGTGAGGCAGTAAAACCGGATGCCCACAGGACGCCTGATGACTATGCAAAGCGTCCACAGATGCATGGCTACTACTGCCGTGCACAGCGCGGGACAGATATGGGTCCAGCGACGTCCAGCCATGCCATGTCTGGCATGCAGGGAAAGGCAGCACACCGCCCTCCGCCACGTTTGCCAGTTCACGTTCGCCCATGCAATCAGTCAGCGTTGCCAACACCAAGGGCCGCCGTGCTAATGGCGCCTTGCGGTCGTCATGGGGGCCTCAACATCAGTCAGGACCCAGAAGTGAACCTAAGGCGCGGTGCCTCCGGCCAGGAGCGCATGCGACAGTTGTGCTGGGGGCCACACCGAGGCGCCTAGCTCAATCCCTCACTCCACGTTTGCAACGCTGACACTTCGAAGCCCCGCCGGACCAGCGGAACGCGCGTCGTAACATGGATCACATTCGTTAGCAAGCTCATCGACCGTAGGCGGTCGCAAATCCCTAATTTGATGAGCAGTAACACATGTTTGTCCGACGCAAGCCGTCAGCATACTTCCATGAACACCCAATCGTGTGACGCACCCTTAACCGACGGTCAAGAGCATGACGGACTAAGCCGCCGCCCGCATTCGGTCGCCGCGAAGGCGCAGTCCATTCGCCAACATTGAGGATTCAATTTCCGTGGCATGGATCTTGCAAAAATGGAGCGACCCGGGAAGTGACGAAGGCCTTTGGCGGCAAAGAACGGGCGCAGGGGAATCTCAAGTTAGGACCGGGCGCAAGATGTGCAGCCGCATACCCAGCATGGCATTGTGTGAACGTAATGCAAACATTTGCTTTGGCGCATGAGGCATGGCGAGGCGCTTCGACACTCGCACATGCCTTGTTGCCGTTCCTCGTGCAACCGTAAACATATGAATAACCGACAACGACATATACTACCAAACTCCATGTTGCAAAAATAGGCTTACATGGCACAATGCTACCCAGAACTGGAGGCGACCTGGTAACTCTCCGGCTCAACCGGCTATAAGATCAGCACTCGGGGTCGCACAGCGTTCCCCTGAACACCAAGGGGATGCATCGCACACCCGAATCACATAGCACCTCGGCCAAGAAGCATCCGACACGCAAACAAGTTCATTCAAACTGCTGCTATCCGCCTTCGCTGCTTTTACTAACCTCCCGCGCTCTTTCCCCGAAAACCAGGCCGCCAGGCCCCGGTCGCGGCACGTAAGCCTATACCCATCTGTTTGTGGGGTTCTATAGTCGGCCCTTGGTAAGTAGCGAGTGTGGAGCGCGCAGCCCATTCCTCAGCGCGCTGATGCGGCGGTCGTGGGGCCGCCATGGGGCGCCCGCCAGCCGACCCGGCCAACGTGTGGTCCGCCGACCCCAGGCGGCCTCCAAGGCGCACAGGCTTGTAACACCACGCCGCCGCGTGAGGGCAATGGAGCAAGGGCACGAGGGCCGTGGGTCGTGGGGGCGTGGGCGCGCCATGGCAGACGTGCGCTGCCGCCACGCCGCCGCCGCGGCGGAGCCCGCACCTCAGGCGCGCGCCGCCACGCCCACGGCCGGGGGCGGCGCCGGCGCCTGCGTCATGTACGGACCAACGGGTCCGACTGCGCCCGCACCGCGCGCTGACCGGACGGCTGCCAAGCTGCCCTCGGCCACGGCGTGCGCGCCGCTGCCGCTGCTGTTGGCGCCTCCGTCTCCGTCGCCTTTATCAGGGCTGCTGGCGCCGTTGCCAGCCATGCCAGCGGCACCGTTGCCTTCGACCCGTTGACCTCCGTCAGTTGCCCCTACTCCGTTTGCCTTCGCCGTCGCGGCGCCCTTGGGGCTGCTGTCGGCCGCGGCGGGCGGCGTGCCCGCGCGCGGGGACAGGGGCAGGCGCACCCGCACGGCGGGGTGCAGGCCGGCGGCGGACTGGGCGCGCCTGCGCGCAGAGCAGTCGCGACATGGGCGGAAGGATGGAGTAAGACAATTAGTTTCGGCAGGGCGGCCAAACAACTCACGCAACGCTTGCGTCCTCCTATGCACAGGATTGCCTGCTGACGGGCAGTTGACCCGCGATTCTTGGCAAGGGGCCCAGAGGTGTGAGCAAGGCATGCATTTCTTGACACCGGCGCTGCACACCACCATCGCCGCCCCACCCCTCTCTCCTGCCCTCCTCCCCACCTGTACTCCGCTAGCCGCTCCGCAAAGCGCCCCTTGTTCCATCCCGCCCAGCGCTCGAAGTCGTAGCCAGCTCCTTCCCACTCCCATAGCTGAAACAGAAAGCCTGCGCAGCACGGGAGGAGCGCGTCCTGACTTGACGCAAAAGGGAACTGTGGAGATCAAGGACTTTGGCGTGAGAGGGGGCCCTCGCGGTTCCTTTCGGCCTGTCCGCTTGTCATCAGATCGAGCGCCTCCCCGCGCGGCGCCTCTCCACTGGCCGGCCCACCCACCCAGGTTGGGGTAGACGCAGGGTCGCGCCGTCTTGACGTCTCGGAAGGCCGAGTCGTACGGCAGGCGCTCCGAAGCCATGAGGTACGCGATCACAACGGTGGCGGAACGAGACATGCCCGCGGCGCAATGCACCAGCACCACGCTGCCGCCGCCGTTGCCGGCCTTGGCGGCGCCGCCGCCGCCAGCGGAGGCAGCGGCGGCGGCAGTAGCCCCCATCGGACGCACGGCATGCAGCGCCGCGCCGCCGCCACAGCAGCACGTGGCGATGGTGCCTTCGAGGTCTGAGCAGCCCAAACCATCTGTGGCGGCGCAAAGACCAGGGGGGCGGTGACACATGTGGGATGTAGGGGATATGCGCAGAAACCAAGCAGAGCTACTGACGTTGGCGGCCATGAAGGGGTGTGCCATCAAGGGCCCAGTGGCCCCCGGCAGCTTCATGCCACGCGTGCGCTTCGAGTGCCGCCTCGGAACACGCCTTTCGCTCGGGGGACACACCGATCACGCACGCCGCTGACCCACCCGTATTGGGACTGCGGGCGCTGTCAATGAAGCGAAAGCAGCGTGGCAGTTGGCGGACGATATCCTCATGCTCCGCGTCGTCCAGCGAGACGCGCTCGTACTCGAAGCGATCGGGGAAGCTGGGCCTGAGCTCTGAGCCGACCTGGGCGACAGCGGCGAGGGCCAACCTTTCGCCCTGCGCTCTCTCCATGTCGGCCGCCCAAGCGCGGCAAATAACCCACCGCTGACCGCTGTCACACCCCAAGCCACCGACCGCAATTTTGCCTTCAAGGCTGCGTTTACGCACCTGGAGAATGTGCGTAACGCCACAGTCCCTTAGCAGCGCCAGGTCGCGCTCGTGCGGCGCGGCTCCTAGCAGCAGATACGGCCGGACGGTCGCTACTTTCGAGTCGAAGACGAACATCGCTGCACTCTGGTGCAGGAAACCGCCTTGTGCAACTCTCCGGCCGGTACAATACGCAGGCCGGTCGCTGCTGTCGTCCCCCCAACTCCCGCGGGTCGCTGCACGCGTGTGTGACGCGCGCAGGCAACGAATCAATCGGCTGCAGAAGCTATGGGGCGGCTAAATGGCTCTCTGGTGAAGGGGAATGTAAGCGGTTGAGCCGACCGACCCCAAAAGAAAACCTGTGCGTGTGATGGGCAGGTGGCAAGCGTGGATTATAAACGGTTTGCCTGGCTCCGGGGCCTGGCGGGTTACATTGGCGTTGCAATATTTTCGGAGCGAAAGAAAAGTGAATTACGGGATGTTCCTGAAAAAATAGAAGGTTGAACTTGAATAAATTGGGTATTACATGAGCAGCTAACGTATGGGGAAAGCTGCTAATGGGTGTGATGCGTGAGGCGTAACCGTTTGAGCCGGGGGTTTGTGGCGTGTAGAGCCGGATCCCGCTTATGGCTGCTTGCTTGCATTGCCGGTCAGGCCGGCTGGGGTGGCGAGTGGTTTCTTGCCATCGCAATTCGTCAGTCGCCCCGCCATGGTCGTCGTCCGTCTCGGGTACGTGGGGTTCTACAGGGGTTCATGGTCCATTCAACTGGTGAACGCACGCCCTTGATGTTGTGATGTGGTTGGGAGGGTGTGTATCATGCTCTAAACGTGTGGTGGGGGTAGCGCTCATGGTCCAGCCCCCAGGCCCGAAGTTGACTCGGCACGAAATGCACAGCAAAGTGACAGGGCTTGCCCCTCACTCCCCCCGGCCCTCTTTGGCAATGCTCGTCACCGCATTGTCTGAATCCCCGTTGTGTGTCTCCCTCCTCTCCCGTTGCCCCCGCCCCCCTTTCCCATTCCCCCGTACACTCCATACCCATCCAACGGCTGCACGCGCACGCATTGCACGCACGCGGCCACACTGCAGGAGGGTGGGCTGTGTGCGACGCGGCGTCCGGGCGGCTGGCGCCTGGGCAGGGGCCAGCAGCGGCGGCGCCTCTGCGGCGGGGCGCGCAGAGGCTTGCGGCGGCGGCGTCGGCGTCGGCGTCAGCGGCGGCGTCGGCGGCAGCGTCGTCGGCGGCGGCATTAGCAACCGACGTGCCGGCGCCCGGATTCGTCCCGACAGGTTCGCTGCCTGCGCCGGGCCCCCCTGGCGTCCTCGTCACGTACTATGCCGACCACTGGAAGGTGCGGGTGTGTTATGCAATTTGTCTGCTTGAAAGATTTCTGACAAGAAACAGCGAGCAAAGAGACTGCGTGTGTGTGTTCTATATGATCTAGAAAAGCTATGCGTGACAGTGTGCTATAGCGCACGTGCGCGCGCGCGTGTGTGTACGTGTGTGTGTGGTGGGGGGGGGGTGGGAGTCCCGGGTGAAAGTAAGGTTGTGTTCGTAAGGCTCCCCAAAACCTACACAACAGGAGAGTCTGGAAGCCACGGCGATGCGGGGCGGGGCGGGGCGGGGCGCTGGCGGGGTACGTGGTGGAGGCCTGGGGGGGGGGGACGCAGCGGCCATGTCGGGTCAGAGAGGGCGTCGAGTGAAGGTCCACTCGCCGCCCCCCCAATGCGCCTGCCCACCCAACATTAAAAATCTCCCTCGCCGCTTCAACAT
>LSYV01000091.1:256706-276213 GCA_001584585.1 Gonium pectorale | reverse complement strand
GGCCTGCCGGCGTTGGTGGGCGTTATCTCTCCTTTCGGTAGAGAAGTGTCAAAGTGTCCGATGGTCGGCGCACGGTGCTGTCATCCCGAGTCGCCCCCCCCCTTGCCGTGGTGGCGGGCGCCGGGCCGAGCAGACAGAGGTGCTACCAGAAGCGGCTGCGGAGGGGGGGGAACACGAGTGGTACCCGGGTGGCTAGGGTGGCGCTCTTGGCTGACCTAGGAGAAGGCTCTGTCTTAAGGCCGTGCGTATTACACTATCTGTGACAAGAAGTGAAGCATGGAAAGCATTTATTGTGGACAATGTGTGTGACATCTACTCTTTCTACATCCACTCTTTCTATGCAGGTTTCTCTTTTTTTGTGACCAGCGACTTATCGTGGCCTCGCTGGTCAAGTACAAGGCTGCAAGTGCCCTTTCGATCGACGGTCCAGCTGCTTGATCTCGCCATTGAACGGTCGATGGTCCAACAGTCAAAGTCTATGTTATTTGCCTACATTTCAAACCATGACAGAATACAATACTGATACTGAGGGGACCCTGGTGCCCTTGGGACCCCAACATCCCGTACGATACCCCGTAACATCCCGGGGACACGCAGGGACGCACGTACTATCGGGGTCCCATGGAATTACTACCGAGGTCGCCACCCCCCACTCAACACTACGGATTCTCCTGCGTGTGCAGCCAGTGCCCGCAGATTGTCCTTAGGCACACCTGACATCCCCAGGCTCCGCCAGTTCCCCTACGGCTTCCGACCGACTATCCTTCTTCTCCCGTTACCACCACTCGTTGAGTGAGTGAGACAGCGAGTCGGTTCGCGGGTGCCCTTGCTGTGTGAGCACACACAGGTCTGGCCAGGCATCCGTCTCTGCCCGGCTCACCTCCCACAGCTCTCAGCGTTTTTCCTGCCTCCCAAGACAACAACAGCGATACAAACCATGGCCCTACGCTCAAGAACGCCTCTCGATCTACGCCTTCGCCTCAGTATCCTCTCGAGCGTAACTTCTCCTTGGCACAATTGGCTCCTTCGTGGGTTCCTTCCTTCCAACAGGGCAGTGATTCTCATCGCTCCCCTGAAGGTTAAAACAAGGCCCACGCGCCATCATACGTCCGCACTGGCTTGTCCATGGTAGGGTAACCCGTATCCCGCGGCGTGTGCGAGAAGATTGATCTGGACGCATAAACGCCGGTTACGCCACCTTTGTAGTGACAGGCCTGTTGGTAGTGGCATACCCGCCCTAGCCCTGCATCTCCCCCAAGCACTATCAAACGACATTATCTTATTGCATCAATACAACTGTCAGGATGTATGGCTTCATCTCATTTTTCTATGATCGGTGTTCGGATAGTGTAACGTATCCTTAACTGCCCGTAACCGACAATTCACGCTTCCTCGACTGCACAGGGGGTACAAGAGCTGCCTTTGGGGGTCAAAGGCGATACATGCTCCTTTCCAGGCACGAACTGCCTATCGCCTGAAGGTATCGTTGTAAGACGTCCTGCATCGTAACCCAATCAATACGTCCTCCCTCACCGACCGTACCAGGTGCCACCCCTTCGGCTGCCACCTCCGCTGGCCAGGCCCCACGTCACCGCCGCTCCCAACAAGCCCAGCTCGATGTCTGCCCCAGATCCTCCCCCAACAGCCGGAGGCCCTGTCACCATGGCCCCGCGACCGCCACCACCATCAAGCGCCCAACCGGCTGCGGCCGATCCGGCCTCACTCCATTCCCGCGCGTCTGGCACGGCGGGGAGCGGCACAGAGGTGGCTGAGTTGCGCGAAGGCCGATGTCGCGCACCGCTCACAGATCCCAAACCATCCGGCCCCTCGCTGCCATCGGTGGGCCGTCCAAGCTGCGGCCCGCCCAGCCGGCCATGTACAGCGTCGATCTCTAGCAATGGACCCGTGAGATCACTCCCGCCGCCAGCGGAGGCCTCAACCGCCGACGAGGCACCGCGGTCCAGGACGGGCAGGCCGCCAACCCCGATGCCATCCTGAGGAACTTTTGTTGTCCGGCCGCGCCGCCGCGCCTCGCGAGGGCTGCTGTTCTCCTCCTTCTGCGCCACTTGCGGCCTGGTGCTGCCGCCACTGCCCGCATGGCGTCTGTTCAGCTTCATGGCCCCCTGAGACGCTTCGGTCGCCGGCACCGACCGGTAGCGGCGGCCCATGCCCTCCAGATGAAGGTCATGATGGCTGTGATGGTGGTGAGAGTCAACACGGTGACTGGCAGTTGGGTGGGGTGGCAACAGCGGCAGTATGACCGCGTGCCGGGAGTGGTAGTTGGCAGTTGCCATAACCAGCAGTAGCAGGCGCGCGGCGATGATGAGCAGGCTGCCGTACAGGAGCCCAGATAACCGCAGCTGACGCCACACGTTGCACATGCGCATTAGATCGCCGCCGCACCTATCGGGACGGCGGCCGCAGGGAGAGGTGGAGGGTTTCAGGTCAGGAGGAGCAGCCAGGCAAGCCAGGGAGCTGATACGAGAGCAGAGGATGCAGCAGTCAGTTAAGGCTTGCAGCCGGCCATTTTGCACAGCCCTCGAGCCAAAAGAATTGTTCATATAAAATAAATGGCAACGCACTCTGGCAGGGGGCCAAGCGTAAAACGGCCGCACCCAGCCCTTACCGCGGCCCGGGCACTCCGATGACGCTGAGGTCGAGGCACACGTCTGGCGAGAAGGAGATGACCCGGTACAGGCTGGCGGAGGGGGGGGGGCGTGGTGGCAGGAGGAAAGGTGAAGCGCAGACACGGACGCGGTAAGAAGGCGAGCAGCCCACGACTGAGGGGCCTTGTGGCCAAGCGGTTGCACCCCACTCCGGAAACCACCGGGGCGCCAGCAGGTAAAGCGCGGATCGGGTAAAAGCCCACGATGTGAGCCGCATGGGAGCTGTGTGCCTTGTCCTATGCGGCAACGTGTAGCAGTTCAGACACAGGAGTGCAGAGCAGCAATCCAGTGCTCACAACCCTCCGGCCCTCCCCTTCTCCGCCCCTCACCCCTGCACGGCGGCCGAGCACCCCTCGCTGGCGCCCAGCACGCCCACCCACAGCGCTAGGCCAAAGCCGAGCAGGTGCAATGACGCGGCAACCTGCACCGCCATGGTTGGGGCGACAATGCAAGAAAGCATCATTTGCACAGAATGATGAAGGCTGACTCGAGGAGTGGGAGGGCAAAGCAGTGCACCCAGGGCGCCCTCCCCCTTCCGGGAAAGCAGTACAAGCATCAGCTCGGGAAGACAAGTAACCATATCGCTGCCCAGTGCCCACCTCCATATACCCCACGGCGCACAGTAACGCGAGGGTGCGCCATGGGACCCGCGCAGCAGCATTCGCGGCGGCAGCGGCGGCAGCGTGCGCCGCGGCGGACGCAGCAGCAGTTGCCGCCACCGCAGTGGCGGCAACCTCGGCGGTGGAGGGAAAGTGAATCGTATGCGGGTAGGGATATGCCCCCGCGCGGCCCAGCGCCTCCTTGCCACCGCCGACGTTTCCTCCGCCTCCGAGCCCTGTGCTGGGAAGGGTAACGGCAATCGAGGGCAGCGTGCCCCGGATGCCGTCCTCCTCAATGCGCTTGGCCTGCGAGTGGCCGCCACTGCGCTGCTCCCCACGATGGGAACTGCCTTCCCCGACATGGAGGAAGGAGCGCGGCTGCGGACGGAGGGTGGGTCATGTGCAGGCTAGGGGTATGGCAATTGTTGACGGCGATTGGCAAAGCGTAAGGCATCTGGGCCGAAGCCAATCGGCCAGAGCAACGTCAGTGGACGCGATGGCGCGGCCGGCTGACGCGTGTCCAGGGGAACCACGGGTGCAGTGGATCACTGCCAGACTACCCATCCATCCATCCATCCATCCCCGGACAGATCCGATGGCTCGATGCACTCTGAAAAATCACTATGCTTTACGGAGCCCAGTCCTTCCATTCCGTGCGCACCTACGCGACCCTAGGCGCTGCCCCCACCCCCACCTACCTTTGGCCCCAGCGACACGGCTGCCACCATGAGGCTCAGCTCCACCACACCGCCAGCAGCCAGCAGGCCAACGAACACGCCCTGGCGAGGGGAGGGACGGGGAGAACAGGGAAGCGCATGAGTGGGGCCCACGGCGCCCAAGACGCCCGATTGACATTGTCATTCGACGCGCAATAGTGTTGACAGCATTGACACAGATGATGCACCTTGCCCTCAGCTGCTCCTGTCCCCCCTGTGGCTGTCTCTTTACACCGCCCTGTTGCAGTAGTCCTATTTACGCTTCAATACCGTAACGTCGCGGATTCACAGGTCGCACAACTTGGCAAGAGCACTACAAGGTATCCTTTTTCTGAGCGGTTCGGTGCCTTGTGTTGCGGCCCGTTTCCCAACTCTGCTACCACCCTCCGGGACCACGCACCTCGAGCCCAGCAATGGCCCACAGACCCCTCAGCAGCAGGTTCCGCATGGCGTGCAGCGTCTGCAGCAGCCCCTGCGCCGACAGGATCAGCCCCAGCGAGTACGACATGATGCCCAGCGACAGCCACAGCAGTCGCCTGAGGGGGCAGGGTGCACGGCGGGAGCAGCGCGTGAAAGGCAAACAGGGGCGGAACGGAGTGAAATCCACACCGCGGCCCCTTACCGACGCAACCTGCCTTTGCTGGGTTGAGCGGAGGGTCGCTGGGCTGCCGGCTAGGACTATTTTGCTCGCTTGCCTGCTTGCTAGTCTGTCTGATATCAAGCATATACTCAACACACATAACCTGCCCCCTTGCGGCGCACCTCTCAGGCTGCGTAGCGCACCCCATAAGGTACGGCCCCAGTCCCCTCCGCCGGCGCCGACCCGCGAGACTCGTGGAGTTTGTCCCCCGGCCGCGCATCTTGCTGCAGCAGCAACTGCAAGCGACGGAACGTAACAAGCAGGACAGCAGCATAAGCTTTCTCATGCGGACACAACTCCCATGCGGATCCAACTCAAGTTGGATGATGCGTCAGAAAGAGCTTGAGGAACCTAGCACGGAGCTGCAGACAGTATAACATCCACAACAAGGAGGCTGGAACCATGGCCCTTACCAGAGCGCCATGGCTGCCCACGCGGCTCCCTGGCACACCGCCACAAGGCCCCGCCACGTCAGCAGCGGCAGCAGCGCCGCGGTGGGGCAAGCCGCCGCGCGGCACACACGTCGAAACCAGTAGCGCAGCAGCAGACGGCCGCAGCCACCGCTCCAGGGGCGCGGCTTCCCCTCCTCGTGATCATCGCCGTGGTGGTCACCGGCCTGCGGGTCAGGTTGTGAGAGCGCCGCAAGCAGCGGCTGGTGCTCTCCGCTGCCGCGCCGGAAGCTCGAGCCGCGGTGGACGCCCACGGCGGGACTGACCAACAAGCCACCACCGATACCGCCGGCGGTACTGGCGTCAGTGCTGCCGTCAGGGCCCCCAGGGAAGGTGGACGGCGGCACGACGGGCGCAGCGCCACCGACAGAGCCACCACGGAGGGCGCCAGGCGCTGCATGCGGCTCTAGCCGGTGCGTGCCACCCGCTTCTGAGCGGTCCGATAGAGAATGCATGTCGGCTAGGGGGTCGCCGTGGCTGTCGCTGTCGCTATTGTAGGAGCGGTCGCCGCGGGAGGGAGACGGAGAGGACCGTGGTGAGCGGCTGAGGCTGCGGCGCCGGACGCGGTCGCGCTCCGCCACAGCCGACTGGGGCACCGCCATGCTGCGCGCCTCCCTGCCGCCACCGCATGGCTCCATTGACGTGTCAAGGCCGTCCTGCTTGCCGGACGGCTCGTCGAGTTTGCCGTACAGAATACCGAATGAGCTACCCGCCGCGTGGTGGGCGTAACCGAACTGATACGGGGTTGTAGATGGAGGCCGAAAGGGGCCAGGGTTGGGAGGATGGGTCCAGGTAACGGGCAGCATGAGACGGGCTATGAGGCCGTAATCACTGTACATCTGCAGCCCGTGTCCAGCGTTTTGCAGCTCTTGCGTCGCAGACATTGCACTCCATCCGCATTCGTGGATTCGCTGGCGTCACAGGCCTCCTTAGCCCAAGCCGCACTTTCCTACGCACGCACCTCGTCGTACTGTTGGCCGCCTTCCGCTTCCGAATGGTGGTGCTGATGGCCGCCGTGGCTGTGGCTGTGGTGGTGGCCATGGTGAGGCCGGTGGCTGTGGTACGGCGCCAGGATGAGCGGCATGCACTTGACCACCAGCGCCGATGCAGCCGCCGCCACCAGCACGGCGAGCGTGGCAGCGCCCACGAACAGCCGCAGCCGGGCGCCCAGCACCGGGTCCCCGCCCAGGTAGGAGGGCAGCGAGGTGCGGTGCGCGTCCTCGGACAGCGGGCAGGCCAGAGACGACGTATCGCCTAAGGCCGCGCCAAGGGAGGCAGGAGCGCAGATTCTGAAGCAAAGGATCTGCAACGGAACTGCACATGCTGTGGAGTTGTCATACCCATCGGTCCAACCACGCATACTACACAGACAATGCGGACGCATGATTAGCTTTACACTCCAACGCTGCATCGTGATTGACTGCTCCGGCTCCCACACCCGACGGGTCCCCGCCGGCGCGAACGGCCCTAGCGCGGCCGTCAGTTCCCTGCCCCCCGCACTCACGCGCCAGAGTCGCCAGGCTGAGCCCGCCCAGCCCCGGCAGCGGCTCTCGATCATCCCACAGCGGTGCGGCCAGCTCGCGCTCCCACGCAGCTGCTGCAGCCCGGCGCACCAGCGGGCCCGTGATGCCCTCGGACAGCTCGGGGGACACACGCTTGGGGGACAGCACGGCGCTGAGGGGCGCAGTAGACGAGCGGGCAGTCAGCGTTACTGCATGCCTGCTAAGGAAACGCAGCTCGACTGATACGAATGTATCGTCGGGGCCGGAGCTCTATGAATAGGGATTTCAGGCTGTAAACCGTGGTATAAGCATAGTGTGTGCTATGGCTCTTAGGCCCATAGCTCCATGACTATAGCTGTTAGGGTCTCCGCTTCCAGTAGGCCATCCGCCATTAGATTATTCGCCACTGCACGCGCACGGCGCCCTACCCTTGTCCTACGTCCAGGGGAACCCGCATAACGTGGCGACATTTCCCTACTCTACCGACGTGAATAAACTGCCATCCCGCACCTCCCACTCACGTCCAGGTCATGTCCTCGGGCGCCGATCCCACCCCGCCCAGCAGCCGGTCCAGGATGAACACGGGCGGGTTGCGCGGGTCACAAGAGCCCGCCCGCGTCAGGTTGGCGGACAGGCAGGAGATGCTGAAGTTGGGCGAGCTGAGTGGCACGCCCCAGTTGCCTGAGGGACGAGCGGTCGCGAGGGGAGGCTGGCGAGTGGGATGATGAAGATATGACAGGGAGAGCAGGGCGATCAAGGAGGGCAGGGAGAGCAGGGGCAGGGTGGCGGATAGCCGAAAAAGGTTCCTTGTTGATTTACCATCACCACAACGGGAACTTCACCCTCAGTCGTCCACTCGGGGAAAAGACGGGTGCGTTTTGGGTTTCATACTACGGTTTTGCGAGTAATGGGCATCGTTCTGTGGCACGGTGGCATAATGGGCTTCATAACATGGCACGGCACCCGTAATGGTCGCCACAAGCCAACCCATAGAGTTACGTTCGTCGCGGAAAGTCCCGCCAACATGCACTTCCTACCACGTCCCGCCTGCATGCACACCCCACAATCCCATTCCGAAGGTCCCCGCACCCTTGTACGCCGCCCACGCCAGCGTCGCCGCGATGCCCGGCTGCTCCGCCTCCGCCGTGTGCATCTCGTGCGCAAAGGGCAGCCAGGCGGTGTTGTTGGGCCGCGGCACAAACACCGGGCCCCCGGCCGCGAAGCGGTCAGCCACGTAAATGCCGTCGAAGTTGAGAAGCTGCTTGAAGTTGATCTGAGGGTACAGTGCAAATGATCAAACTCAGAGCGGGATTCAGGGTCGAAGTAACCAAACCAAGAAGGACGAGAGATGCGGGGCCCTAAGTATGCGAAGCTGGGCGCCGAAGACAGAACGAGAAAACGCGCACTCGCGCTCAAAACAGAACAATGGTCCACACAATTGCGTCCTGTATCACATTATGTGTGGCACGCGTCATAACCCCCATCCAAGCTCAAAGAAAGGGCTGTCGCTCCCATACTCGCCAGAGTCCCCCCCCCACCGGCCTCGGTTGCCGTACTGCTAAGGCAGCACTGCTGAGCGACGGCCGTGTCCCGGCCCGGAGCAGGCCATGCCGGTGTGCCCTCCCGGATCCGTTCCTCACGCGCCTTTGCGTAAACATTCAGCGGGCTGGTGTGCGGCGAGTTAGCGTGGCTGTGAAGGCCCGCATACACCAGCGGTCGACGGAAGTGGACGTCGGGGTCTGGAGCAAAGGCGCACTCGCCTTCGAGCGGGAATTAGCAACGAAGGGGGGCGAAGGCTCAGGGGTGGTGCATTGGAGGCCTGTGCAAGAAGTCTCCATTAGGGACATGGGAGTCGAGGCTTCCGGTGAGTCCACGCTTCTCCACTTGCCAAGCCCAGCTTACGTGCCAAAACTTCATAGTTGGACCAGCTCAACAGTCGTATCGTGGCCTTATGATGTGTATACTGCCAGCTTTATACATCCCCCCGCCCCACCTGCACTCACCCCGTGTGCAGTCGTAGGTGGGCAGCCACGTGTGCTGGCTGTACTGCAGCGCTGCGATGGCGGCCGCGGGGTCGCTCTCGTTGCGCATGCCCTCCTGGCACACGTACACCTTAAGGTGCTCCCAGTCGCCTGGGCGAGAGAAGGGGAAGCGCATCACTCGGCGACGTTGAGACACAACGCAGAAGGCGGGGCGGGGCATGGGTTGCCGAGCGAGCACGGCAGCGAGGATTGATACTGCGCGAATATCATCACGACCGGTAGGTTCGGGCCAGGCAAGAGTAGAAACACTTCTGAAATTAGAAAATACAACATGCCCAACCGAACAAAGCAATGTACAAGTGAAGGGCCCGGGCGATTATGATAGGCAGCGCAACTGGTGGCGCGCGTGGGGGGGGGACGCAGTCACCAGCACGCGAGGTAACACGACCACTGGCGCGTTCTCCATGCCCAAGGAGCGCTTAACGCTCCGCCCCGTGCTGCCCGCTTCCGCCGCCCCCATCCACATCTCTTATTGCTACCGCTCATCTCACCCTCGTGCACCCCCAGCGGACACAAGTAGTACTCGGCCCCCTGCTGCCGACCCGCGAACCGTGTAGCCATGAGCTGGTTGGAGCAACCGTTGAAAGGATAGAAGAACCTGGAGGGCGGAGGAGGGGAAGGGGGAGGGGACAGGGCGGGAAAGGAGGGGTAGCTTTGCAAAGCATGTGGCTGTGGCAGGTGCAAGCTCTTGCGATATGCCTTCGTGGAATGGTTCTTCCCACCATGCCATCGAACGCTTTGCATTGTTGCGAGTCTGCTCAATCCCCCTGCCATGTGCCATCCGATGCCGAGTTTGTTGATAGCCTACCAGAATGTATACACGTATGCGTACGAAGGCTCTCCAGCAGGGTCGTCGGCGCCCAGCCCTGGGTCGACCCACGGGTCGCTGGAGTCGTTGTGCCCATGTCCTCGGTGGCCGCTGCTTCCCCAGTGCAGGTGGCTCAGGCGGGGTTCGAAGACTGCGCCCGGACGGGGCCGATACGATGGCGTGTGGGTCTGGCATGCAGGATAGCAAGTTCAACTGAACAAACGGAGTACGGCGCCAAGTAGTGGTCATAACCATACTGTTGTGCTTGCGCAGCCAAACCGCATGTCAATTTACATATGCAGATGGCGTATACATTACAGTTGCTCGCGACTGCAGTTCGCCATGATAGTCAAGCACTTGATTTACAACTAGCAACACTGCAGCTAACTGCCGCCTGCACGGAATGAAAGCAGTGCACCGTCCGCTGAGACGCATGGGCTACAGAATAATGCAGCAGGGATGTTGACCCCGTGCACGCGATTATCGCTCGCTGACGCCCACACACCTGTGTAGTAGATCTTGCCGCCCAGCCGCCCGCCGTGGCCCAGCATTCGGCCGCGGCCCCACGCCCGCTGGCCAGCCGTTCCAGTGCGGTCATCGTCGCCTCTCGCGCCCCCGCCATCCTGCTCAGCGCCCGTATCCTCCACACCCTCCAGCAGCCCGGGCTGCTCCAGCGGATCTCCGGCGATGGCGTCAAAGAACGCGTCACCCTGTGGGCAGCGGGATGAGGCAGGGTAGGAGGCAGAGGAAGGCATTGGCCGTTTCTTTATAAAAACCGAGTGTCAGAAAGGAGCCCTCGCAGCGAGAGATGTATGGCCAGGAGGCCAGCATGGTGCTGCAGAGGGCAAACCATGGGCTTGTCCTGTCTGCTGTGCAACATCAAGCCTGCACAGACATCCGGTCATTCCGATGGTATGCAGCACGTATGGAACGAAGCAGCGGCGTCAGATGCTGCACCAGCCGCCTGTTACCTTGAGGGCCTCAAATCGGGGCCAGTAAGGGTCGTCCTGCGTGTGGCCCGCACCGTTGCCTTCTCTGCCGTTCTCTCCGCCCTCGGCGCTGTCCTCACGCAGTCCCTGACCCTCGGAGCCTAGCCAGCGCCGTCTGCCCCATGTGTGGCCGGCGCCAGTGCTCCCCGGGCTGGTCGCCCCCGATGGGCCTTCAGCAGCAGACTTCCCGGCCGCCGAGCTAGCCTCCTGCTGCGCACCACGCTCTCCCCTGTTGCTGACGCCGCCAATGCTGCCGCCATCGTGCCCGTGCTGCCCTGCCGTTTCTGGCGCAGACGCCGCAGCCGACGTTGTATGGTCGTACTTTCGCCGAACTAGCCGAGATGCGTAAAAATTGTGTGTGTCGTATGAATCGTGTATCACCCAGTACGGATCGGCGGCATTGGCCGCCGCCGCTGCCTCAGCGGCAGCAGCGGCTGACCTCGCGGCGGCCTCGTCTTGGTTGCTGGCTGAACCTCCCTTACCGCCTCTGGAGCGTGCTGCCGACGCTGCGGCAGCGGCAGCCTCCACCTCGGCCACTGCCGCCTCCGATCTGGCGCGCCTCGCCTTGTGTCTGTCCCAAATTTACAACCCAGGCAACATCCAAGGGGCGACGGCCAGGAAAGAGGTCAAGGGCCCCTAAGGCTCACGAGACTGCACACTCGATACTGGGCTGCCATTGCCGAGACGCCTAGAGCTGCCCATAGCACCGAGCGGCTTGAGGTAACACGACCCAGGCCCGTTTCCCTCTGGGCGGGGCTTGCACCCTGCTTTGCTGCCCGCCTCAATGCCTGATGAGCGGCTCACATACCAGCCATTGCCGACGGCCTGCTCACGTGGGTTACATATGTAGGACTTCCTCTCCGCGCACCTGTTCGCCAGGTATGTACGTAGGTCGGAAGTGGTGTAGGTGAGGGGGTCAACCAGCGTGGCGGAGGACAGCCAGGGGCCGGGGTCCGACAGCCGGGACCAGTCCAGGGGGTGCTGGTGGCTGAGGGGAGAGGGGCCGGGGAAAGGACAGTCTGGGGGCTGGAGGCTGATGTAAGGAGGCCAGACGTCAAACACACAGAAGACGCATCCCTATGCGACTGCCAGCTCAGTGCGTGCTGCTCGCCGCCTCGCACTCACAGTAGCGGCGCAAACCTCCAACCCAGCTTGCGCGCCTCCCCCAGGTCGACGGGACGGGACGGCCGCGGGCATCGAGGCGGTAGGCGGCTGGGTGGGGCCGGCAGCTTGGGCAGCGTGCAGCCGTGGACTCCCTGTGCAGGATAAAGATGCGTTTGGGCATGGGGTGCACGTTACAGTGAGTAATGTTTACAAGTGAACATCAGGGGGAGCGCCTGCCCCGCGGTTTTTGGCTGCTCAGGAGCCCTTTGTGCAAGGGTTTGGCCAAGGCGCACCTTGGCCGTCACATTCGCAGCCCAGTCCAGCGACGCGTCGAACGAGGGACCTAGGAGCAGTCCGTCCAGCCCCTTGCCTCCACGGTTTGCGCCCTTGCTGTCGTCATCACGGGACCCGCTGTCAGCCGATGTGCCCAAGTCCGCTTGTGCCGCAGCAGGGTTTGGGCTGGCGTGGCTTGCACGGCTTTGGGGATCCGATTGATCCTGTACAGCTGTGGCGTCGGTCACTCCAAGGGACAACAAGACCAGTAACAAGGGAAGCGCAAGCTGGCGGGCCCATTGCGGAGTCGCAACAGCGGTCGAGCTGCGATGGCGGACTTCTCCGACAGCTACACCTTCTAGGATGCTGCTGCACATAGCTTCGCAAGCGGTTGCCCTTCCTGTCGCTTCGGCTATGTAGTCGCAAAGAAAAAGTCCCTTTGCATTCATCCAAGTGATTAGTGATTACAAACGATCAACTTTGATTAAGGTCTCCGGTCAAGTTTACAGGTCGGCCGTTGTCCTCCGGCGGGGTTCCTTTCTTTGTTGCGCGGACGAGTTGCGTCAAGCATCACCAGGGTGTTCCTTGTTGCGTTGTGCGGCATGGCAAGTGGGGGACGGTTAGGGGCACGGCACTAACCGCTCCCATACGTACCCAAGAACCCAACCCGGCCCGACCTGCCCAATCCATCATTTCACCCATCACCAGTCCCGAACTTCTTGGCGAGGTTGCTCTGCAAATCTTTTTGAGGGATGATCAGCTGTCAACGTCCGACATAAACCCAAGCCCCACTTAAGCCCCTGCCTCATTAGCATGCAATCCCTGTTGTATGCCACCGCTGGCACCGGCAAATCTCGATACCAACGTCCCCCGTATCATGAGGGGGCTGCACCACACCTGTTCGGCAGACGTTCGCCTCAGGGGCGTACGCCGGTCCGCCATATACTTCCATATATGCGGGCGGATTTGGCGTTTCCCCCAGCTCCCATCTTGCAAGCACACCTTTGCCAGTTGGAATGGGGATGGCCCTGACAAACTCCTCATGTTCACCTTTTTGTTGCAGCTTGCAGGGCGACATCCGGCCGGAAGTATGTGTGCTCTTCGACTTCAGACAGTCGACGGGCCACACATGCTGCATATCTCCTTCACGGCCGTACACCAATGTACCTTTGCGCCTTCTGTGCCGACTCCGTGCAACCGTGGGAACCCTTTTGCCCCTGCCCTCGCTCCTTGCATTCCCACGACACAGGCTCGCGCCAGTCATCCACATGTTCCTCGGCAGGATGATTGCAGATGTGAAAGGCCACTAATCTGCTGACCCCAGGCTTTCGGCTCATCCTCGCACGGCGTCTGGAAGCAGATAATGGCCTTTATCCGTAGGAACCCACCATGCCGCCTGGTAGTTGTGTAGGCAGCCGCAGCTGCCCCCAGCAAACCCACATGCCGCAACTTGTTGCCCGTTACATGTGTCATCATCTGCACCGCACCTCGCAAAAGCATCACATACACCCGCGCTCCAACCTAATGATTGCAACTTGCTCTTTGGCCAAAACAACACCCCATCTTGCGTTCATGATCAACAGGCGGCTTTCAACGAGGCACATGCCCATCCGCTGCCACACGACGCGCTGCTACCACGCACTGCGACAATGACAATGACAATCGGGACGTGCAGTTCCCAGACCTGGATCATGGGGCATGTCAATGAACCTATAAAAGTTTCCCTCCCCTGCACTCCGAGCTGCACGCCAAGTTCAGGGCCCAGACTTGGGCGTGCACGAATGATGTGCATCGGCTCTGCAAAGAATATCGGGCTGCCGACCTTGGCCATAAACAGCAAAACACGGCGACAGGCACGGCGTGACAAGAGCGCCACTGACAATATCTACAAGCCACACACTCTAGTTTGCAGCAGCAAATCTTCCGCTCTTCCACCGGGCCCGGCCATAGGGCCCTTCACATAGCGTGGCTGCCAATGCCGGCCTGCCAACGCGTTCTGCAGTGCAGTCCCTCAAGAGACACCCTGTTGCATTCATTACTTGCAGCTTGCCACTAAGCATGCAAGGTTTGGGAGCCATGCAGCCCGCACGGGTGCACAGCGACCCATCTGCAGCGGCGGCCGCCTCGTCCCGGGCCATGGGGCCCCTCTCCTGCTTCCCTCAGACGTCCGAGCCCAGGCGCGTCTCGGTGTGCTTGCGCTCGAAGGGCGTCATTGGCGGGTTCACAAACGCCGCCGCCACCCAGCGGGGCGTCTCCTCCCGCAACCGCGCTGTCAGGCCACGCTCCACGCTGGCGGCGCGGCTGCCGCCAGCAACGGCGCCCGACTCAGATGACCGCTGCGCCGCCGCGAGGGCGTCGGCCGGCGGGGCCGTAATTGCCTCCCAGTCAATCCAGCCGAACAGCCGTTCGTACAAGGACTGCTGTCCGGCGGCGACCCGCGTCCGGATGGCCTTGGGCACAATCCAGATGTAGGCCTGGGTGAACCGCAGCCATATCCGCTCGTACAGGGTGCCGTACACACCTGCAAGGAAAGGGGTTACGCATGAAAATGTTTTCCTTGCGAGTTCTTTCCGCAGGTACAAAGATTGGACAACAACACGGTATGGCTCAACTATGGCATCATTTACGACATAGTTCATTATCCCGTGCAGCTTACCGTATTCTTGCGACTTGCAGAGAGCCGGCAACTCCGCTCCCCACCCAGCTCAACGCCCATGGGATCCAACGCGCCCACTCAAACGATACCGGGCCACCCGCTGCCCCTCTCACCCGCGTAGAGCGTCCCCACAAAAAAGGCGCCGCCGATAATGTTCCCGATGGTGGCGGGCACCCAGTTGGACGCGATGATGGTCCGTAGCGGCATACCGCTGCCCAGCATCTTGGCCAGCGACAGCTCAAACTGCGAAAACGGAGGTGGGGCACACACGCAGTCAGGCATTTGGCGCTTGGGGGGTAGCCAGTTGGCGGGCAGTCGTGATCGCAGCACCGGTACCCGGTGGGGTTGGACAAGCTTTACGCAGGCTGGCAGCAGCCCGGAAGCCATTCCGCTACAGATGCACTTGCACGGAATGCAGTTGCGCTCCGTGCACCGCATTGTGCTCCTTCGGACTCGGCCCTCTTCCACACTCCGGAATAACGTGACAACATTGCCGTCCAAGGACGCCATCAGTCTCCACCCCCATCCCGGCGCCCACCTGGTTTGCGATGACGTGCTCGGTGCCCAGCGTCACGAAGGCCGACACGGGCAGGTACACGCCCACGGCCTTGCCTGGCAGAGGGGGAAAGCCGGGGTGGAGGGGCAAAGGAACAAGGGCGGGCAGGTTTGCACGGTGAGCTGCGGCCCAGGAGGAGTCCATGTATTCATAGCCTGTGTATGTGCGCTCAACGAGGGCGGCATGGTCCAAATGAAAGGTTTCCGGTTTTCCCAGGCGTCCAACCGACCGCGGCTGAGAGTTCGAATGCGACGCGCGAGGGTCGCTTGTCTTCCATCCCATTCCCGACTATTTTCCCGGCCAGCTTCCCGGCCAGTACACGCACCCACCTGTCAGGTCTCGTGCGCTGTTGGCCATCCACACCGCCAAGTTGACCAGCCAGTTGCAAATGATACCCTGGCAGGGGCGTGGGCGGGAGTGAAGCGGTCACAGGACAACGCTGGAGGAACATCACCACAAATACTCACACTCCACGTTTGACCCCACCACAAATACCCACACTCCACAACCACATTGT
Source organism: Gonium pectorale (assembly GCA_001584585.1). Lineage (NCBI taxonomy): Eukaryota > Viridiplantae > Chlorophyta > Chlorophyceae > Chlamydomonadales > Volvocaceae > Gonium > Gonium pectorale. The sequence continues at coordinate 260,696 of LSYV01000091.1, read as the reverse complement.
ATCCCTTACGAGCTACGTTGACCCCCGACAGGATCCACACCAGTCAGGTGCAGCCCTCAACTGCGATAGTGTGGCGCCTTTCCAAACCACCCCGCACCATCTCGGCCCCGCCCCACCTTGACGACGGTGGCCCCGAACGTGGCGCTCGTCTTCTTGTGCGCCAGGTAGATTGGGAACTCGGACTTGGCGCCCGCGAACAGGCCCGCCCACACCACCAGCTGCGCCATGATGAGGCAGCCGGCCAAATTGGACCACCACGAGATGAACCAGCTCTGGGGCGAGGATCCGGGTCGCGCAAGGGTGAGACATTGCCTATGTAAGCAGCATGTAGCTAAGGACTATATCAGCTCACGCACTGCCTTGTTGAGCTCGCGACGCTGCTGCTCTGGCGCGGCTGCCCTTTTGTATGCTCATCTCGCTTCGCCTCTCACCCGAACAACCCAGTAGAAGGCCACCCGTCCCTCCAGCCAGGCGGTGATTAGGTACATGCAACTGCTGGTGAACAGATCCGCGCCAACGACCTGGGAGAAGAGGGACGGGATGGGAAACGGGTCGTGACACGTAATGCTATACCGCAACGAGCGTCCAGTGGGGGGGGGCAGGAGAGCGGTGAACAGCGCCGGATAGGGAGCCGGTCCCTGCGTGTACTGCTCCCCAGCGAAACCGCTGCACACCTAAGTAGCAGTTCGTGGTAGCAGCATCCCGAACCAAACCCCCAACGGCCAACATCAACATCGTGCTCCTTCATGTTTTGCTTCATGTCCGCACCGCCCGTATCGACCTAAAAGTCTGAGGCACCGTATAACCTACAGAACCCAGACCCCTGCTGTCTACTTCGGCCCCGCGCAGCGCTTCCCAGCGTGGCTCGCACCATAATGACGGTGAGGCCCAGCGGGAAGCCCACCGAGCCCAGGATGAGGTTGTAGATGCCGGGGTGCTCGTGCTGAATGGAGGAGATCTGGGAGGGGGGCCGGGGATCGGGGTGGTCAGGGACGAGTGCAAGAAGAGGCTCGGCAAGGCGCAGTGTGAATCGTCTAGGCGACACCCAAAGGGCATCTGGCACACAGGGACACGCATCACGGGAAGTCGCGAGGCGGGCAGCCTATCTTGGCAGCGGTGGAGAGGGCTATCCCGGGCCCCAGGGGTGCGTGACGCGCTGGTCGAGGGCGACAGTGTGGTAATCTCGCGACGCAGCACCTTAACCCCTCACACATTGTGCCCACTCGCGATGCACTGTGGTGGCCCTTACACGCAGTGGCTGCCGCCCAGTACGCCAAAGCCCTTACGAATCGCAAGGCCCCGCAACCTTTCCAAGCACCACAGCAGCCGCGGCCTACTGACGCACCTGCCCGCCCACTGTCATGCAGAGCATGAAGGAGAAAGAGATGTAGAAGCCAGCAATCACGCCCTGGGTGACCTGGGGTAGCATGAAGGAGGGTAAGGCACCCAAGGAAGTCAGCCGGTCGCTGTGGCCGCAAGCCCCTAGTCCCGAGGATAGGACCTGTTTGGACATTGCTTAATCGTTTCAAGGGCCCAGATGTGCGGCAAGAGGGAAAGGGTTGAGAGAGGGCAATAGCATTGCAGCTGAGACCCTACAACAGGCCTGGCAGAAGCACGGCGGTACGCCTCAGCAATCTCTGCCGTGCGTTAAGAGGGTAGCACAGGAGGGCAGAATGGTTCCAAGAGGCAGGGTTGCAACACATTCCAACTCCTTGGCGGTGGTGACAGTGCCCAGATACCCACAGGAATGGTGCGTACCTGCTTGGCGAGCGTAATCTTGGTCTTGGACACGCCTGGAGGCCGAACACATAACGGAGTGATAAGAACACGTGTCCCTTCAGTACCATGGCACCCTGGTCCATCATAAGCTGAAGGGGTGCTGCCAGCAGGGGGGCGTCGCTGGGCCCATCGCCGCCCACCAGCTCGACCGGCCTAAACCCCGCTTGGCGATTACCCCTCCGACCAGCCTACCCGTTGCCACAATGTGATCGTAAGTGTCCTTTGGGCTCAGGATAACAGCGGCAGCCACCTCCTTGTGCTCCTCATGCTTGGGCGCCTGCCTGTACTGTCGAGACGTCGGGGCGCCGGGGGCCCGGCCCGTCTGAGGACTCAGAGCAAGAGCTGCGCGCGGTACCACCGAGCCGTTGGCGGGGGCCTCGATGTCGGCGGTCTTTGGGAGGCTCGATGCGCGGCCGAGCTCAATCAACAAGGCCCCGGACGCATCCGTTCCGTTTGCCGAGACCCGGCCGTTGGCCGACTTGCACGTTACGTGGTGATTGGCTGCAGCTGCGGCCTCGTGGCCGCCTGGTCCAAAAGCGAAAGAAGAGCGCCAAGTGGGCGATATTGGCTCTTTGGGTAGAGCGCTAGGGGCTGTGCGGTTCTCAGGACCCGATGCAGGGTCAGGTCGCTCCTCAGCAACGCCGTTCAGCGTTTCAGCTCCCATGAAGGGCGACACAAAAGATGCGACTAGACTCGAAGCCTCGATACAAGATGCGCGTGGCTACAATGTTAGGTGACGGGCCAAGCTATTGAGGATGTACACTGCGCGCACTGTATTGAGCAGCTTACGTAAGGTGCCGTGAATTCCGGCATGATACCGCACGGAGCCAGGTTACACGCAGGTTCATGCTATGTCTGCAGCACATGTCCAGCAAATGTCATGTCTGATGCTCACGAAACTGGGGTTTGCTTCGCGCCGGCGTGCGCAATATGGGCCAGCATCCACTCACGCCGCTCAATGCATAGAAACGTACGCTGAACATGCACAGTAGTCTCTCGAGCGTGCGAATTGATGTGCCCAACCTGCTTGCTCGTCGGCAAAACCCCGAAAGCAGCCATATTCCAATGCCATGTGGCTCACCTGAAACGTTCAGATGTGAATCATGCACGCCCTTGGTAGTATACATCAGTCGTTCGGGGATGCGGGGGGATGCGGGGGGATTCGGATGGATGCGGGTGGAACCCCATGCCCAAGCGCCAGCCGCTACCAAAAGCACCCTCGCCGCAAAATACTGGTGTCAATGGAAGGTGCGCTCGATTAGCACATGGCAAAGGCGTCGCTGCAAACGGTGTTTGAGCTGTGCCGCTACGTGCTCATAACGAGTTACTATGATGAGCCATCTTACAGCGCACTACGCGAGGGCGTTCTGGGGCCCTGCCTCAGCGGACGCCTCCCGCAGTTCCCCCCCCCCCTGATTGGAATGCCTTCCAATCCCACTACCCCGGACCTGATCCCGGCACTCTTTCCTCCCTTCCCATTCATACACTAACACCCCACCCCGTTCTGCTTGCTTTTGTTTTGTGCACCCTGTCTTGTGACCCCTTATGTGTGGGGCTCTCCGGCTCGGCCGTGTTGTGGGGAACCGCTCGTCGGTCAGCACACGGCAAGCTCAATCGCGTCCGCACACCCCATGGCGTGTAACACACTCTTTTTAATGGCCCATGTCGCTCGTACGCCGGTACGGCCCCCGTCACTTAGCGCCTCGTCAGACAGACAGACTTCGTTACAGTACCCCCGACGCTGGGGGACCCGGCCTGCCACCGGGAAATTACTGCGAAAGTACGGGCAACAAGGCAGCACCAGCAGACAAACCAAGCAATGAAACAGTGGCCGAGTGCTTAACCCACTCAGGGGGCCCGCGGCTGGGTTGGGAAGAAACCCACACACGGGCCGTGCACAATAGAGGCCCGCCACCCAAAAAGTCCAACCATGTCTCTGGAAACACTAACCCGCGCCATCCCGGAGCCAGTCCCGACCACGAGCGGCAAAAAGCACATACCGGTCGACAGGCCCACACACAGGTATCAAGCGAGGTGGCAAACAAGGAAACCAAGGTAAAAACGAGAGAGACCAATGCGTCACTCCGCGCAGTGCAGGCGTCCCGCCACGACCCGCAGGAAGGGGTGCCCAGCAGACACACCATCCCAGCCCTTCCGCGGCAAACCGAGGTCAGCGAAGTCGCGCAACAGGGACCAAAACTTCACTACCAC
>LSYV01000091.1:218743-254908 GCA_001584585.1 Gonium pectorale | reverse complement strand
ATTAAAAATGAGGTGCTAGCAAGCACGTGTGGGCACTGATGTAACACACTCTTTTTACATGTTCCATCACCGTCCATCGCTAACTTCTTCTGCTGCTCCCGCCGTTCGCCCGCCCACCCCGTAGGTCAGTACAAAGTGATGATTGGATCAGTGCCGTTGGGAACGTCCGTCTGGGCAGGCCCCCGCTCGCGGTGTCAGTGCTGTGCCAGTCTGTCCGCGTGTTAGGTTGGGCGGGTGGGCATGGGGTCTCCGCCGTCTCCTCTTCTCTATGTCAGCAAGCTATCAGCGACTAACTGCGAAGGTATGCCACGGCACGGATCGCTCGTTGCTGACATCGCAGTTTTGCAGGTCGTCTTCGCCTCTACCAAGATCGCCGTTCCTCCTACTCCTGAGTACGCGATTCAGTGTCCACGACGCGACCCGTTTCCCATTCCGTTTTACCCCCCGCATCCGGCCTACACAAGCCGGGAACAATGAAGAGAAACGAAAGGAAAAAGGCAAGAAACCGCCAGAGATTGTGCCGTCATGAGTGATGGTGGGTGGGTGCGCAAATCGCTGGCTTCAATAAAACCTGGACGTGCGACACACCGAGCCTACCAAAACACCTTAGTCCGGACAACCCCTTCGTCCTGCGCCTTCCCCCTCAAGCCTCAATATAGTATAGCCCCGTGGCTGTACCTGAGTCTGTGCCTAAAACATCCCTTTCCCTCTTACCCCGTGCCCCTCAAGCACGGCCACCAAATGCTATGTTCCCATGGTGCCATGGACCCACATTCGGGAGTTGTTACAAGCAAGCTCGAAGAGCTCTCACCAGAGGGACTGGAAAACTCTCACGTCGATCAACCACGGAACATATCCGAGCCGTAGAGAGAAGGAGCCACGTAGCAGCAGCTGCCTGCACACGCCTGCACGCTGCGGTCTAAGCCTCAACTGAGGACCCCAACCAGTCGGGTGAACTGCTCGCAGAAGAAACTCCTGTATCTCTGTTTCACATCACGCCGGGCTCATCAATCTGCGCGACCCCACGCGCCTGCGTTACGATCCAACCTCCACTAATGCTCTGGGTCCCAGCCAACTCGAAGTCCGCGGCTTACGAAATTCTTTCATGCCGTCGAGGCCTTGCAGCAACGCCGCAGACTGAGAAGCGGAATACTAAGCCTGTGCTCAGCCACAACTGATCCGCATCGCCATCCCTTGAGGCACAGACAACTTGCTGCCCTGGCGCTTCACAGCAGCGCCCCGCCCATACGCCGCCACTGCGCTCCGTCTCCCCTCTCGTTGGCTGCATTCCTTCCCCTTCACTTCCCCCAATATTACAGCGCATCCCGCAGTGCCCTGCTCACGAGCTCGAATGTGGTGAAGGTGCAGGCGGCCGCAGGTGTAGTCCGCAGCAGGTTGGCTCCGCATCCCCGGTAAAAGCCGCGCAGCCCGTCCTCACGCCACACGGCCGTCACTGCCTCTCGCAGCCCAGAAAGGGGGCCGCTGCCCGATAGGTGCATGTAGGAGCGGATAACCTGTGGCCGCAGTGCGAGCATAAGCCGATGGGGGGACGATGACTCCACAGTCGAGCAGCCCTGGCATCTGTTGCAACCCGGGGCTTCACATGGTGCCAATAGTTGCGCCACGATCACGAATGAGTGGACATGGGGCGCTGGCATAGCTGGGCGGTACGGGCTGACTAATTTCACACCCATCTTGAGTCGCTTGTCAGATCCCCTCACCCTCTGCTCCATTAGCTCCACCTCGCCATCCACCCGGGTTATGGATCATCCTACCGAGCCCCGCGATACCAGCGGCTCTCGAGTCATTATCAAGGCGTTGCAACCGGCCCTCACCTCATGGGGGTAGGTGGCGGTGGAAGCCACCACCTTCGCAAACGCCGAGGTGGCCACCAGCTCCCATACCGACAGGCTGTCTGCGCGGGGCAACTCGCTGCTGCCCTGCTGCTGTGCTTTGTGAATCGCAACCGCCTGCACAACATAGGGCAGGGGACCCAGATGAAAGACGGAGCGCACACCTAAGCGCCTTCTTTTGACGGAGGGGAAGGGATGGGAACCAGAATCGCAGTGAACAAGTCGGGGAAGCAAGGCCAACAGAGATAGTCTTGCTTCCTCACAGCCTCGTATCCGTGTTAGGCTGCGTTCACCCTTAGCGGCCGCAACATATCAGTTCATAGTTTCCGATAAGCACTCGGCCTTACGTCCCTGCTGCGGTTCTCCGTGCGTCCGTCCCCACCTTTGTTCCTGTCCCTATCCCACTTGTGGGACCCTGAGCACCCCCACCTGCTTGGCGTACTCGTACAGTGGGAACTGAATCGCCACGTGCGCTATCCCCGCCATGCTTGGGGCCAGGCCGCTGTACAGGCCCCGGAGGCCCTCCTCCCGAGCGATCCTCAGCAGCGCCTCGCCCGTGCTCTTGTACGGCGGTCGCTGCAGGTACGACGCGATCGCGTCGGCGGCGGCCGGGGCGCGCACTGCGGGTCTAGGCCGTGCGGAGGTGCTGGCGACCGGCCCTTGACTGTGCGCCGGCAGTGGTGGCCCTGGCCCAGGTCCCGGCGTCGACGGCCCGCTGCTTTTGCTGCACCTAGTGCCGCCTGGGTGCCGCCCACTGGGGCCGGCGCCGCCACCACTGACTCCCCTTTCCCCGCTCGTAGCTCCCGAGGTGCTCCCCCCTGGCTCGGGCTGCAACGCTATGTGTTGTCCTTGCGAGCGCAGCTGCGAACAGCGACCCTCTCCCGCCCCCGATGACAGCGCCGCCGCAGCCGTGCTTGCCGCCCTGCCGGGAGCCCCCGCTGCTGCCGCTGCCACGGCCTCGGAACCCGCCGCTGTGGCATCAACTGGCGCCGCTCTCGCCAGCATCCCGCTGCACTGCATCCTCGTCTTGACCACCCACAAAGGGTTGGTAACGAGAATGGTCGTAACACCCGCGCCCGCGGCGGCCGCCATGTGCGTTAGAGGGCTCGCGACGCTGGGCGCAGCGCCGTCTTCCTCATCGCCTCTGCCGCTGCCTGGCGGCGCCGCAGCGAGCCTCTTCTTCAGGCTGTCGTACACGACGAAGTAGACAGCCCAATTCGGCAGAAGGGCTAGCAAAGTGGGCCCCAGGCCCCGGTACATGCCCGCAACCTGGCGCCGGGGCAGGGAGGGACGACGTGGGACGGTCAAAACATGTGCCGTTGGCATACATATGTTAGTGGTTGGGATCGGCCTATAGAAAGCTCCAACCACTTCGGCCCCTAGTGCGTTGTCCACATCACGAGTGTGTACATTAACGTGTATGAGCATGAGGTAGCGCGTAAGCTTGCACATGGGAGCATTAGTGCATCAATGGGGCGTGGAACAGCGTAATAAACCAGGCTGCCCCTCTCTGCGGGCTATGAGACTGGTACCGGGCTCGGGACGAATGCCCGATGAACTCCCTCGCGCCTCACCCCCTCGTTCGCGACAATGGCTCGGATGCCGTCAGAGATGGTGGTGCTGCTCGCACGAGACACCTGGCGGGGAGGCAGTGGGCCGCAACCGACGCAAGTGGTTGGGAGAAACAGGGCAGGTATGCGCACCATTCCTTCTGTGGTGGTTTGGCGCCCAGTTTCCATGGCACAATACTGAAGGTTCTGGCCTTTGCAAGGTGTAAAGCGGTACAGCCCTTAACAGCTGCCCCCCCGGAAGCCGCGTTTACCCTTTGGCCCCGGACGCGTGCCCCCACCCCGCCTTCCCCGGAGCGCCACCGGTTCGCCGCAGCGTCACCATTTCACCATACCTGCATCCGCGTTTTCAGAACGTCCAACGGGCACACAAACACGGCTGTCACGAAGCCCGCGATAGCGCCAGACACCGCGTTGATTGCCTCATTACGCTCCATCTAAACCCCAGAGCGCCTCCACCGCTTCTTGAACTGACAGATGCTCTCCAAGTACAGTCCAGTGTGCGATCAAACCATGTCCTGAGAGGGATAGAGGCTGCTCCAGCCACTCGCACAGAAGCCCTCACTAACGTTGTCTGCACTGCCTCACAAGGCGACGTCCTATTCCTATTATAGCGGTGGACACAGCGCTATTCGTAATGGATATCCTACGAGTCCCTATGTGGCGACCCACCCGCTAACAACGGCCACCCCACGCTGTCAGCAATGCTGGTATTGTGGGAGCATATGTGTCTAGAGTTATGATATGAGCAGAGGCAACGGCATTATCAGACAATGTAACAAGGGGGAGAAGCCATTGAAGTTACAACTGTATGTTTTATGTCTTGATCCTAAGCTGGCGAGTGTACTTAGTTTGTGCGCGCAAACGTGGCAGTACCGACACGGGGTGCAAGATGCCGGGAGATTGCCATAGAACTTGCCTATAAAGCGCTTCCAAGCAAGGGGTGGCCGGGAGGCAAATATCAACCTGCTGGGAAATTGGAGGCCGTGGCGACGTTGCCGGGTGGGTGGGTGGGTGGACCGACTGCCCGTGCCCTGCCCTTTCTGCGTAATGGACAACATTACAAGGCCACCATACACAGAGGCCAGCATCCCCCGCTGTAAAACCCGCCCCTGCTTTGGGGCCACCGTTGGACCGTTGCGCGTACGGGAGTGCGCTTCGAGTCAGTCGTTGGGCTTGCGTCGTCCATGGCAAGTGTTAACTCCACTGCTGCATGCCACTTTGTAGCTGAACTGGCGCTGAATACTCTGCCCCCGAAGCCTCTACGTGGGAACACAGAATACTTGGCTCGCATTGACTGATTAATATGTACATTGACAATAAAATGATTTAGTACTTCTACAAGGGTGTGAAAGACTTTCCTTCGAGGGGCTTGGGCCAGCGGCAGGGCAGAGGAGAAAATGGCGACGTCTACCCTGGCCCCAAAGTGCGTTGGTGGTGGAATTGAGACCTTACCATTTTCGTCTGCCCAAAGAGGAAGCGGGCCTCGAGGCATTCCGACGAGCAATGCTTTCGCTTAATGCGCCCAAATTTCCCCATTCAGCTATACAGTTGTGTGCATGGGATATCAATCAGTCAAGGTTGCCGGCCACGGGTTAGCATTTTTGCGTCGCCCGCTCCCCGCTGCCCTGTCGCGCAGGTATATCTTCGGCTTCCGCGCCGACGTCAAGGATAATGTGCACTACGCGGAAGATGGGTCAATTGTGTACCCGGCGGGGCACAACATCGTGCTGTACTCCCCTGACACGCGCACGCAGCGGCTCATACCCGGCACGCTGGAAAGCGAGGGCATCACCGCCCTCTGCGTCTCCTCCAACAAGAAGCTGCTGGCAGTCGCTGAACGCTCCGATAAAGCCATGATTAGCGTGTACGATATGCAGACTCTGAAGCGGAGAAAGGTCCTCGTCTCTACGGACGCCGGGTCCAAGGTGCGCCGCACGGGCCGCGGCAGGCGCAGCCGGCTAAGGCATGCCTCATAACTAAGAGGGCGCATGGCGCATGTTTGTATGTGAGGGACGCGCGAGGGGGTGAATGGCTGGTAGTGTTCGGGCCTTAAGGGGCCCACTGGAGCCGTTCTGGCCGGGGCGTTTCCAGCAAGCCAGGCACGCACAAGTTTTTGGCCCCCCCAGTTGACCAGCCAAGCTGGTCCGTCCGTCCGTCAATGTGCTGAACACTATCATGCCGTGTACCCACGCAGGAGTACGTCAGTCTATCGTTCAGCGGGGACGGCAAGACGCTTATAGCGCAGGGCGGTGCTCCTGAGTGGAACCTGGTGCTGTGGGTGTGGGAGAAGAGCAAAGTTGGCAGCGTCGTAAAGACGACCAACCAGCAAGGCGCACCCATGCACAGCGTGAGTGCTGCTCAGCAGCCATGTTACCGTTGGGTGGGAGGGCGGGTGCGGGACATGGGAACCTGCGTCATAAGACGCAACAAGCACCTAGCAAGCCTGTAAGAGCAAGGGTTTGAAGGCGTTGGGTTTGATTAGTTATATGCGTGGGCCAGCAGGGGGGCCTGCGGTACAAGCAGAGGCGCTTCCAGAAGAAGCCCATGCACAGACTGCAACGTGATTTTTAGATGGTTGGGTCAGCCACTGCGTTTGAGCTGGTTGCCTTGTTGCCAAGGTCCTTTGTGCCCGGCCGACCGGCTCCTAGTCTGCATCCCGCACGCTCTTCCATTCAGCCCCTCGCCCCCTACCACCGTTCCCCCGTCTTGTCCCATTCCCTGCGCAGTGCGCCTTCTCCCCTGGCGACTCTGCGCTGGTCGGCGTAATCGGGCAGGGCCTGTTCAAAATGTACCGAAACGCTGACAGTGGGCTGAAGCCGGCCAACCCCGTCATTGGCAAGCGCGACCCCGCGCTTGCGTCTTGCCAGTGCTGGGTGCCTGACCCGCCGGGCGGCAATGAGCAGCGGGAGCGGCTCCTACTGGGCATGGCGGACGGGGAGGTGCTGCTGCTAGAGGTGCGGCGGGGCGGCCATGGGTTGGGCTTTGAAGTGAAAGCCATTGGGATGGTGTCGGGCTTGGCGAAAGCGACCGCAGGGGAAGTGCTGCTGCGTGGCGTGGGGCGTTGAAGGCGCGGACCTCACCAGGAGGGTCCCGCAAATGGGTGAGGAGCGTATTAGGCAGCGTCGGGGGCAGTGCCTGTGGGGCGCTGCGGCGAAGGAGGAATCAGAATGGCGGGTGGGTTGGGGAGGGATGGCCAGGTAAATGCACCGGCCAAAGATTAGAAACGAGTTGACGTTGGAAAGTGAATCGTATTGACCGGGCATGCGTCCGCGGGAAGCGGCTGGGGGCAATACCGCATGCTGGCTGCGGAAAGAAGGACCAATGGGTCATGCTCATCATGCGTGGCGGGGCTGCCGGCCCTAGGGGATAACAATTGCAAAGTCACCCGCTCATCTCTAACCGCGTCCCTGCTGTGCTCCTGCTCCCTCAGGGTACTGATCTGAAGGCGGCCTTCTCGTGTGACAATGGCTTGCCAGCCGTTTCGCTGGCGGCCTACAGCAAGGGCTTCGTGGTGGGGCAGGACGGCGGCGTGGTGACAATCTTTGAGCGGGACGAGAAGGAATTCTACCGCAGGGCACGGGCCTTCACCATCGAGGGCAACCCATGCAAAGTTCTGTGAGTGGCTTGACGCCCTGGTTGGTTTGCTGTGGTGCAGCTGCGATGGTGATGGTGCAAGCCAGGCATATGAGAGATGGCTATGTGAAGTTTAGGGTAATTTGGAATATCTCGCGACTGGGCATTGTGATGTACCTTTCATCTTGTCACGTTGCGGGTTTCCGATTTTGTCCCCCAGCGTCACCATTCCTGCTCACCTCACCCAGCTTCCTGCATCTACTCCCCCTTGCTCCCGCCTGTCGTGTCCCAGCAATCTTGCCATCTCCCCCAACGAGGAGCACCTGGTAGCCTCGCTGGAGAACAACCAAGCGTACACGCTGGTGCTCAGCAACCAGGAGATCATGAAGCAGGACGAGATGAACTTTGAGGTGAGTGGACGGCTAATCGATGGCAGCCAGAAGGTGGCCAGAGACTTGTTGATGCGGCATGGCCCTTTGGCGGGAGAGCGTGGGGTCCACGGCGTGAAAAGCCATACGAAAAACCCATATGGCCGCCGCCATTCTGACCCTACATAACATGGCATCCCCGTTCCTCACCCTTCGAACCCGCGCTAAACTGCCCCACCCCGCAGGTCCTTGGCACGCCCAACCACGCGGGCCCAGTCACGGGCCTGGACGTGTGCGTGCGCAAGGCCCTCATCGCCTCGTGCTGCTCCACGGACCGGTAAGGGAGGGGCCAGGGCAGCAAACGGGGCCGCCGTTCAGCAGGGTGGAGGCGGCGTTAAGCGAGGAACGCTAGAAACGGTGGCGTCCGCTCTTCCCTCACGGTGGCACTGCTGGTTTGAGCGGCAGGAATACTTAACCCCGTCCACGATTGCAACCCTATGCTCGTACACACGACTGTGCTGCTGCGGCGCTTGCCAGGAGCGCCTGCATGGCACTCTCGCGGGCCTCCCCTGCCGACCCCCCCCCGTTGATCCCAACTCGACCCCAGCTCGGTGCGGCTGTGGAACTGGGTCGACCGCACGTGCGAGCTCCACCGCACCTTCGCGGACGAAATCTTCTCCATCGCCATCCACCCCACGGGCCTGATGGTTCTGGTGGGCTTTGCGGACAAGCTGCGGCTCATGAGCGTGCTGATGGAGGACCTCAAGACCATCAAGGAGCTGGGGATCAAGGGATGTAGGGAGTGCTGCTTCTCAACAGGCGGACAGTGAGTGCCCGGCCAGCAGGGTTGGGAAGTGAGCAAGGGGAAGAGCGCCGCACGTGAACATGCCGCGAAGCTTTTATCCCTACCCTCCGGCGCTTTCAGCGGAGAGGTGATGTTCGGGTACGGACTAGTACTGGTATGCGTCCCTCACCCCTGAGCACCTGGGTCTGCGCTGCCACGCCACCCGCGCACAGGTACTTTGCCGCCGTCAACGGCACCACCATCTCCATCTATAACACCTACACTTGCGACAATGTGGGGAACCTGCGTGGGCACAATGGCAAGGTGCGGAGACCACCTGGCGGGGCGGTATCCAGAGGCCAGCATGAGTATGCATGGACATGTGCTGCGGTTACAGCCCGGTTGCTGGAATGCCTGTGCACGAGCGAGGCGCATCATCCCTGCATGATCAGACGGCATGCAGTACGCAGGTACCGTTTGCACATTCCGGCTTTGGCAGTATCAAAGATCACAACCTGGCCCACAGGTCCGCTCGGTGAGCTGGTCGCCCGACGACTCGAAGCTCATCTCCGCGGGCATGGACGGCGCCGTGTACGAGTGGCGCCTGCGCGATCTGAAGCGCGAGAAGGAGCACGTGCTCAAAGGCTGCGCGTACGCTTCCGTGCTGGCTACCCCAGACTGCAAGCTGCTCTACGCCACCGGAACCGATAAGAAGATCAAGGAGTTTGAGGATTCGACGGCGAGTGGCTTTCGGAATTGGGCTGCGGATTCGGGGATTGGGCGGCAATGGGACAGGATACGCGTACATGGCTGCAGCCTGGGTGCACCTGCGTCCCAAGAGAGCGAGCGCTGACGTTTGCGCCTTCGGTACGTCCTAACGTTAAGTTAGCCGTTCGTCCCTCCCTTCACGGCCCCACAGGGCACCGGAACCAGCATCTCCAAGGAGATCGACACCGGCGGTGTGAACCTGACACAACTTGTGCTGCTGCCCAACGCGCGTGTCATGTTCGCCGCCACGGAGGGGGGAGCCGTCCGGACCTACAAGTACCCGCTCACAGGTAAGGAACGGCGGCAAGGCGCTGGGAGGTATGAGAGGGTAGCACGGGGGCTGGACAGGCCGACGGCTGGATGCTCGAGGGGGAGCGAACAGGGTGCAGAAAAGAAATGATGGGCGCAGGTGGAGTCTGCGGGAAAAGCTTCCTGCCAGCTAGCTGTACCCGTCCACGCAGCAGCCATCCCTTTTATGGACTTCTTTGTCCTCCACAGGCGAGTTTCAGGAGGCCAAGTGTCACTCGCTGCCTGTATCGCGACTGCGGGTGTCGTGGGATGAATCTCTACTGGTGAGCCGCGAGAGGGCAGCTAGGCAATGCGGGTGGGGCACACATGGGAGACAGTGAGAGGTCGGTGGACGGCAGACAGTACCTAGGAAAGGGTCCGGGTGGAAGGAGCAGCCATGCCAAGCCTGCGGCGATCAGAGGGGCGGAAAGGGCTCCCCTGTCATGCTGAGTGTTAGCTCAGATTACCTTTCGCAGCACGGCCCTGCTTAGGCACTGCTTTACGAATGTGCCGCCCTGCAGGTGAGCGGCGGTGAGGACGGCAGCGTGTTTGTGTGGGAGGTGCGCGACAAGGACGCGCGGGCGGCCGCACGGAGGGAGCAGGAGCGGCTTGAATACTCGGTGGAGGTGCTCGTCACGCGGTGAGTGGGCGCGCAAGAAGGTCTTGAGGCCAGGGATCCCTTCTGCGAGAACGGTCTAGTTCTTTGGCGCAACTGCTTCAAATGTGTCATAGCCCGCATCAGGGCATTTGCGAGTGCTGCACTGGGCGTAGGCCATCAATTACGATCGTTTAGCGCCAGCGCTCACTTGCTCACTTTCTTGGCGGCCCCCAGCACACCATCCGTCCCGCCCCGCCCTTCGCCTCCTCTTGCTCAGCTCGGAATTGGACGAGAAGCGCTCTCGTATGGCCGAGCTGGAGCAGCAAGTGGCGGAGCTGACCATGCAAACCGAGTACCAGTTGCGGCTTAAGGACCTGCACCTCCAGGTGTGCTGCGGCGGAGGGCCCAATAGGGAGGGCCAAGCGAGCGGCAAGATTCGGCGTGGTGGGCGGTGCGGCCGTTGAGAGGGTGCCTGTGCGTACGACATGCGCAGGATGACAGTGTCTGCATCCGACAGGGTGCCGGCACTGGCAATGAAAAATCCACTTCATCACGTAGTTATCTTGACTTGAGTATGACATATAGCCACCGGACGTCGATGCAATGGCAAGATTTTCTACACCCGGCCTCTCACCGCTACCCACATGGCCCCCTCGCACCCCTTCCACCGTCCACAGGAGCGTGTCAAGGAGCTGACGGACAAGTTCGTTGCCGAAGCGGAGAGCGACCGGCTCAAGTTTGAGTCCCTGCTGGCGGAGAAGAACGAGATGGAGATGGAGTACGAGGACAAGCTCAAGCAGGCGGAGGAGCGGGCGCAGGCGCAGCTGCAGGTGCGCGGGCCAGGGCGTGACGGGGCGGGGCGGGTTCGGACATGCAGCGTGATGTGAGATCGATGAGATGAGATGGGATGTGCCTGATATGGAAAGACAGGGCATGTTGTGCCGGCTCATTACCGGTATTTGCTGAAGCGCGGCACACTCGTTTGCCCTCCGGTTTTGTGTATGGGGGGCATCCGCAGGTCACATTCCCCAAGTCCTTCCCGCCTTCCGCCATTCGCTACCCTCTTTTGTACGCAGGCCCTCGACACGCAGTACCAGGCCAAGATCATGGCCGAGGTGGAGCGCTACCAGGCGCTGGCCGCCGAGAAGGAAATGCTGGCGGAGCGGTGGGACGAGCAGAACAGCCTGCTGGTGGAGAGCCATGAACGGGTGATCGCCGAGCTGACCGAAGACTACGAGGCCAAGCTGGCGGAGGAGGCGCTGCGCATAGAGGCGTTACAGGCTGAGAAGGTGGGCTTCCCGCCTGCGTATTCGTGCTTGTGGCGTCCATCTAGTAGTTGGAGGAGACGGAGGAGCAAAAGGGGCCAATTGCAGAGCCCGAAGGTGGTAGGGATCCCGAGCATCACACTGCTGCATGTGGGGGCGTGTCCATAGTACCGCGGCCTGTGCCTTTTAAACCCTTCCCCTTAGGCTGAGCTCGAGAGGGAGTTTGAGGAGATCAAGAAGCAGCTGGAGGAGGACGCCGACCGGGAAATCGAGGAAACAAAGGACAAGTATGAGCAAAAGTGAGTCCGTGCCGGCGGGGTCCCAGGCTGGAGCGTGACTGGGGGGGGCATAGATTGCTTCGCACGTGTGTATGCCTGTGGAGACGTCGGTCATACCGTGACTGCCGCTACCTGATACCGGCGGTGTGGCCGATGTCCATGTTATGTGCCAGGAGTAATAGCATCCAGGTGGCACCTGGCATTGGACGGGTCTACGGCAGCCCCCAGTAATTGTATGGCGTTGGAACCCGAACACGCTTTCCCCACCAACCGTCGCAGGCTACAGACAGAGCGTGAGACCAGCCTGCGGCTCAAGGGCGAGAACGGCATTATGCGCAAAAAGTTTAACGCTCTTCAAAAGGATATCGAGGTGCGGTTGCAAGTCCTTTACACATCCGGCGTTGTGAAGTGGAATCAGGGTTTGGTTCGCTGGTCTTCTCTTGGGGTGGCCCGCCAAAGTCCTCAAAGCAGACCAGTTCAATGCGCACGTGAAGGTACCCGAACAACTTCCCATTACCGTAGCGTCGCTTCACAAGTTTTGGCCTGGTTATGTTACTTGATAAGCACCATACCGCCCCTGCCCATTCACCTCCCTCCTGTACCACAATTGTACGGTCCACAGGTGTGCAACAGCCAGATCAAGGAGCTGTACGAGCAAAAGAAGGAGCTGTACGCCACCATCGCCTCGCTGGAGAAGGACATTGCGTCCCTAAAGCGGGAGATCCGTGAGCGGGACGAGACCATTGGCGACAAGGAGCGCCGCATCTACGACCTTAAGAAGAAAAACCAGGTAGGGCGGGCAGGGTTGCGCTTTGCTTGAGGCATGGCAAAGGAGACGGGCTGTGAGGATGGCCATGTCTTTGCATACCCAAGGACGTGTGCAAGCCGCGTCACCTCCAAAGATCATACCGGTATATGCTTGCTCACAACAAGTTTGATAGGCCCCTTATTGCCTGCGGCGGCCGTGCCGTGTCCAACACCGACCTCATCAAATATGTGGCTTTCCGAATACCGGTAACCTCTCATCCGTCTGCCCACACTCCTGGTTTACATCACATCTCAGGAACTTGAGAAGTTCAAGTTTGTGCTTGACTACAAAATCAAGGAGCTCAAGAAGCAAATCGAGCCACGTGAGGCGGAAATCTCTGAGATGAAGGAGCAAATCAAGGAGATGGATGGGGAGCTGGAGAGGTACCACAAGACGAACGCCAACCTGGACCTGACCATCGCAAACATGCGCCTTAAACAGAGCGGGCTTGCGAACGAGGTCAGGGTGGAGTCCGCGGGTTGGGTTTGCGCGGAGGGCGGGCCAATGGGTTTGATGGAGCGGTGCAATAGGGTCGGGGTTTGGTCAGAGGCTTAAGTAAGTGCGCAGTCAGCTCCAAACCGTTGTGTGCTCGGAAACGGGAGGCAACAACTGTACGCCCATACTTTCTTGTCAAACACATGCACTCGCCCGCGCACTCCCGTCCCTCTGTAGGTGTCGGACCAGCGCCGCGACAAGCAGGACGCGCACGCGCTGCTGCGGCGCTTCCAGCACGACCTGCAGGAGGTGGTGGGCGTGCTGCAGGAGCCCAAGGCGCTCAAGGAGAAGGTCAAGCAGCTGTACCAGAAGCACTGCGGGGAGCTGCGGCTGGGGCCCGAGGAGGACGGCGACGTGGAGCGCGAGGCTGCACGCCAGCGCGAGTACCTGGAGAAGACGGTGGACAGCCTCAAGCGGAAGCTCGCAAAAGACAGCGAGCTGCACCGGACCGACAACCTGCGCATCATGCAGGTGGGGAGGCGGGATGTGGGGAGCGGACAGACGAAGGGGAAGGAGATTGATTCGGGTTGCTGGGGCGGGGAAGAAGGGGCCCTGCACTTCAAGGGTACTGGTCAGGTATACTCCAATGCATGCAGCGACATATATGCCCCCTCTGCGCCAATTGCAGGAGAACACCGCGCTGATCAAGGAGATCAACGAACTCCGCCGGGAGATCAAGGCGCTTAAGGGCGCGGGCGCGGGCGGCGGCGGGCTCAACTCAGCGGGCCCGGGTGGCCGCGGCGCGCGGCTTAGCCCCAGCGAGCAGAAGGAGGCTGACAGCCTGCGCCGCGAACTAGACATGCAGCGGGACCTCATCGCGCGGCTGCGGGAGGAGGTAAGCGGAGTGGGGCCCGTGGTGGGGAGCGTGGTAGGGTGCAAACACATGACGGAGTTATACTCTGGAAGTTGCGGTAAACCTGCAATCCCACAGCCTGCGGTTAGTCCATTCCTTCAGTTCAACAACACCGTCAGTGCGTCGGCGGGTTGTCGAGGGCTAACGAGTTGCGACACAAACAGCTGTTATCAATCTGAGCGTGACAACCAATTGCACCTCCACCTCTCCCCCGGCCCCCCCTCCAGATGCTGGTCAAGGAGGCCCGCATCAAGCAGCTGGAGGCCATGGTGGTGCCGCGGCCCATCAGCCGGGAACGACTGCCGCCTATGGAGGGCTTTGGACCGGGAGGTGCAGCAGCTGCCGGGCCGGGCGGGCAACCGCAGCCGCCGGCTGCCGCTCTGGCCGGCGGCGGAGGCGTGCGGGATAGCGGCGGGTCGATCTTAGTGGGGGCGGCCATCGCCGCGTCCATGGGGCCAGTGCCACCGGCGCCCGAGCACGAAGGGGCGACGGCGGCGGCCGCGGTCGAGCCGTGATCGATCGCATGCGCGTGCGCTGTACACCAGTGCAGGGGAGAACGGACAGGGCGGGGGGAAGGATGCGGCGAGAGCCGTGACTGGGGAGAGGGTAGGTGCCGTTGTTTTAACGCCTTCTTGATGAGGTTACAATATTTCTTGTGAAGGGCAGCAGTAACTCCAAGCGCTTGGGGGCCAGGAGGGAGGATCAGGGCGAAGTACAGAAGGCTTGGCGCCACGCTGAATGAAGTACTGCTCGTCTGCACACGCTGCGCTGTCGTGATTGTGGCTGACTGGCGCGACTTCGTCCTCCTGCAAGAGGCTCGGTACTTTACAGCTTCGCGCCAAGACTTGGGTGTTGATCACTGCGACCCCTGGGCGTAACTAGCGTAACAATTTTGTTTTCCACTGCCGAACTGCTGACGGTCATCCGCGTTGCCAAGTGCGGTGACAATGGTCCTGTGGCGCTGGCAGGGGAGCAGGTTATGGCGGGTAATTACTGGTTACAGATTACACGTCCGTCAAAGCCGGGGGCGCCATGGACAAAATGCGAGTGGTGGGGTGGGGTGAAGGATCATGATTGCCGTCTCTACCCCGCTTCAGCACCTGGCGCTGAAGCATGGCGTGCCTAGTGTCCCAGACAGCCTGCAAATAGGCTGCAACCTCAGCAGGTGGGGCCTCCTTCATGCGCTTGTCCCGGCGCTTGAATTGCAATGCGCCTTTTTCGTCTCACGCAAAACACATGCAGCTCGGCCTCCATCGCCGTGCCATCACCGCACACCTTGCATGTCCGCTGGCACCTAGCTCTCCCGTTGGGGCGGTTGACTTCCGCCTCCCAGCACCCCAACCGGAAGCGCGTGAGCTTCTGGTGCAGGCTGGGCGCCATCATCGATGTTCCGTGCACCGAATCACCCATCCAATCACCCACCCAACCGCAGTACACAAGCCGACCAACAGTCGGCCACACCCTCGATGACAGGACGTGCGCGTCATCAACCTATGCCTGAGCTCCGAGACGGAACTCGCAAAGAGCAGCTGCGTTGGTTGGGGAAAGCACGCAGGGCTCCAGAAGCCGCACGCTGTCCTGTTCGCCTCTCCGTCCCCCGCCTGCCAGGTCCGCACACTCCTCTTGCAACAGCTGATCCGATTAGCCGATGCCCTTTGGGACTGGCACATGGCAGCAGGGTCCCGAGTGCTACCTGTGCCGGCTGGGCGTGCGTGAGGGTGAGCGGGTGCGCAGCGGAGCGGCGGGACGGGATCCGTATGGTGGTCAACCAAGCGCAGCAGCGCCGTGGCTCCTGGCGGGGAACAGGTCCCGAAGGGTGATCACCGCTGGGGACGCTGCCGGTCCGACCGCCGGCCTTGCGGACGATATGCTAGCTCTGCTCACCGCTCTTCACGTGCTGTCCTGCCGACAGGTCCTTGGCCCGCACACCGCCGCATGCTCCACGGCCCGGTGAGCGGGGGGCAAGGGCAGGAGGCAAGGGGCTTTGATGTGCAGAGACGAAGCGGGGACAAAGAAGAGGATACACATCGGCATAATCCGTTAAACCCCTAAACCCATGACCCGCTGACCAGCTGATCCGGAGAGCCCGTGGGCCGCAGTGCGGGTAGCGGGGCCGGCGGCGCCAGGAGCGGTTGAAGCGTACTCCCGGTGCGCAAACTGGATAAGACATCAGTGGTATGCTTGGTGGCGCTTAGGCACGCCCTCAGCAGCTGCAGGTTGTCCAAGCTGTGAGACGCGAGTGCATTCAGGCGAGGTGCGCCGCTGTGCTGGCGGTGGCCAGGGACGCGCGAGCCGTGTTTGTGGCTGAGGGTACAAACGCAATTAGGCAAGGCCCCTAGAGGGATGTGTCCCGCAGTCACAGTCGCCGCTGTCACGGGGTACGGCTAAGCTGTGCGGTGTCCAAGCGCTGCTAGAAGAATTTGGCATGAAACTAAAGCAAACCGGGGTTAATGGCTAACGAAGACCTGTTGTCAGCAAGTCACAGACGTATCATCTTTGCGGTCTTTGCTGAAGACTTGCACGCGCAGCGCGTACGATGTAATGTCTTACTTGTACCGGCACACCGCGTACGGCACACCGCGCATGTTGCGGAAGCCTCTCCTAGGCAGGTGCCGCGGCTGACGCACATGGGCACGTGGACGTGGGCCTGGGCTAGGCTTCAGGGGAATCTGGAGTCGGCGCAGACACACGGACGGGCAGCAAGCCCTTGTTCGAAGCAGCACGCGTACATCCTCCTGTCTAGTAACTTGCGCAGGCAGACATTCCCACGCCGCCACGAGCCATGAGCAGTTTGGGCTCTCCCCCCTCGCGGTATGCAAGCACAATCCTGCAGTCGCGACCGTGCTCGCTGCCGGTATTCCCGTTACTGCACCACCTAGGACCTCATGTGGCCCCAGACACACACAGCAGTGCACTCACGATGCGCTTCCTAACACGTTATGGCGAGCAAGGGCACAGCTCAGACGGATCCGTTAATGCGTTCCGCCGTGCCCCCATTGCCACCGCCACGCACCATACTATTGAACCTGCCCCACGACGTTGGGACTTGAGATGATGAGGGGAGAGGGTCGGTGAAGGAAATGAAAGGCACAATGATATCATTGGCGATGTGTGCGGCTGCCTGTTGCGCAAGCCTACACATACATGGTGCATGGGTTCCTCCATCTACACGTTGCATTAACAGCGTTGTTGGACCCAAATTACACACGGAGCGCACAGAGACGCACACAAGAAAACAAAGAATGGAGAAATGATGTAGGGGCTGCAGGCCTTCCGGCAAGCTTCCTATATATGGAAGGCGGCGCAGCAAACACAGCGGGAGGCAAATGATACCGCTTCGTCACCAAGTCCACCTGCATACGCCTTGCCGCTTGGTCAGGGCAAGGGTAAGGCTTGTTTATCAGCAAAATGGAGTAATGCCGCGTAACCGCATCCTCCTCGGCGGCGGTTACTACACTAGATGCTTGCAGCGCCAGGAGCAGCGGCACACACTCGAGCCCCGACCACCGCAGCGGTTAGCGCAATCCCGGCCTCCGCCCCGCAGTCCCGGCGAGCGAGGCACCCCGCGACCAGCAGGTCCGCAGCAGGGCGCACAGCAGCCCGGGGGTCCTCCACGAAGATATCGTGGGATTGCGGCCGAGGGCGGCGCGCGGCTTCGGACATACTGCGGGCAGGCCGGAGGCGATGTGTCGCCTGCAGGGCCATTCAGAGACACGGGGGGCTGAGCTGGGGTGTGCAACTCGAGTCACGTGCATTCTTGCGGCCCAGCCAACATCTGGCAGCGGCAAAAGCCAAGGTGGACTCCACCCGCAAAGACAACAGCGCAGTGCGGCAGCGCTACGAGCCGAGTGCCGTCAAACGTACCCCGCACGGATATGCATGCTCTCCCGCGCATACGCATGCGTCATTCTCACCGGACAGCCGACCTGGTCGTTCGGTGCCCCACCTACCCATCTCCCGGAACCTGCGCCCTCCCTTACCTCATGGCGTGACGAGGGTCGGCTGCACGCCCTCTTGCTCCGACCCGTCCGCGAGCATCCACATCTTGAACTGGTGGCCCTCGCCGCCGGCGAAGGCCACCATCGCCTTTCCTTCGTTGGCCAGGACACAGGCAGCGAGGCGCCTGAGCTGCTGCTCGCACATGACGCCCTCGGTGCAGCGAAGCGCAACGCGCTTCGAGTACTTCTTGTTCGGGGTGACTGCGGCAGAGGGAACGAACGGCAAGTTGGCCGGATGGGGTGCTTGCGAGTCAGCGTAATATGTCTAGCCTTCATCACCCGGCGCATTAGGGCAATGCGTACGGCAGCCAGGCTCCGTGGCCATCGAGCGTGCAGTGTCCGGCCAAACCACCCGCATGCTTACTGATCAGCTCCAGCCTCAGGGGCGCGTCGCCCATGTCGACCGGCTCGAAAATGACCAGCTCCGGCTCACCGACCACCCAATCCTTGGCAGAGTTGCTGAAGCACATCTGGAAGCATATAGGCGGGGAACGACGCGCACAAGTTGGAGGATGCGTGAGGCCAGAAAAGCAGTGGTGAGAATGGAACACCTGAGGCCCTACCAGTTTGGTGCCGGCAACGGCCTCACCAGTTTCTGCAGAAGCACCGATCTGTTCAGTTTGGCCCTCTGCTCCTTGAGAAGCTTCTGAAGGGCCTCAAACAGCGGCGACAGGCCTCGGTAGTACTCCGTACTGTTCCCAATAAAGAACGCCACCTGCGGTGCAGGCGGTTGCCGTACGCAGGAGCATGCATGCAAACTAAGATGACTTAGTAATGTTACGGATCAGGTGGCAACACATTGACGGTAGCTGGGCGCACCAAGCTGCGATCACGGTGGATATGCCCAAGCACAGAGACGACATTTTGCGCCCTTGCATGTCCGTTCAATATAGTACTGGGGCACACGCAATTTCCCACTCCAAACGTACCCGCCCGTCACCTCGCGGCTGCAGAAGCGCCTCCTGCGCCTCGTCGGGCATCTCGTCGCCGCCTTGGGGCCGGGCCTTCCGCTTGCCACTCGCCCGGGACGCGGCCTGGCGGGGCCCGGTGCCCGCCTGCGAATTAAGAAAACCAAGGCGGCGGTGAGTGAGCGACACGTTGCGGGGCGTATGGCCGGGTCACGAGAGAGCTGAGACGATGCCCCTATCACAATGATAGTACCTCTCTGCCGCCTTCGTGTGTGTTCCCGTCCATGAAATATAAGGGCGTAGGAGCGTAGGGGCCCCGTATGCGTTACGTCTATATCAAGAATTGCTTTGGCTACTTGCTCTGTAGCTGCCGGAGCTACTCTACATGCCGTGAGGAATTGGCTCATCGGCTCACCGGCTCATCCAGCGCGGCGGCGCCCCCTGCGTGCCCTCGCTGCCTGCTGGCCCCAACCTGTGGCGCGTGAGGTGAAGGTGAACGGTTCGGATGCGTGAGGCCGGCCAAGAGCCTAGTTAAGGCGTGAGCCCTCATTGCCACCCCCCACGTTAAGGCCCCATACGTTAGCCTTCGTCCGCCTCAACGAGTCCCTTGGCCCGTGGCGTCATGTTCTCCGGCACTTGTCTTGCACGTTCCAGCTCCTCGTCAAGCGCACCAGGCACAGGGCCAATGTTGCTCACAAGCGGCACTCCTGGCCTTGCCCTTACCTCCACCAAGCTGCCCGCGCCGGTCGCGACGCCTCCTCGTGCAGGGTTGGGGTTGGCCGCCCGGCGCGACAAGTCCGCCGCGTCGTACGCGGGCGTAGGCCGCTGCAAGCGCCCAGCAGCCGGGAGGTCAGGCGTAGCCGCTGCGACCTGGGCCTTGCCCGAACGCAGCTGGTATCCACAGTGCGCAGACTGATCGGCTGGCGCCTGGGCGAGGCATGGGTCACGTTGGTAGTTGGGTGGCATTGGGTTAGGGCCACTGGAACGGAAGGATAACAAAGGGCAGGCGGCTGGGCAAGTGCAAGCAGGGAGGCAGCACCGACGGGGCTTCAGCTTCTCACTGCCCCCAACTCCTCGCCGCCACTGGCTGCTATTTTCCACGAATCACGGTAGCACCCATCCGTATCCCGCTTCTCGCGCCCTTTACTGACCCTGAGGTGCACTCGGATGCCCAGTCGGTCCCGAAAGGCGGTGGCAACGGCCCAAAACTACTACCCTGACGGCCATGTGACCTTAACACACCTATAGAGGCATATCCCAACGGCAACCAACCAACGACAGCTAAAATCACACTGTAACCTGTCCCCGCCCCGCCCACACCTGGTCCTTGCCGCCGCTGGCAGCTATGCTTGCTCCCCCGCCCTGTTCGCCCATCGGCCCGACCGAAGCTGAGGCTGCTCGCCGCAGTATGGAGGGCTGCAGGAGATGGTTGCTGATGTCGCCCCATGCGCATTGTCCCATGGTCGTGGGGTGCAGCGGCCGGCCACCGGCCATGGCAGCTGAGCCTTGGGCGGTGTCGGCGGACGGCGCCTGACGGGGTGTATGATTGAATGAAGAATGAGTTGAAGCATTGAACTGCATGCCTTCCGCGCGGAGCTCGAGTGGCCCGCATGGGCAAGCGGAGAGTGAGGTTATGAGGCAAGGGGGGTCAAGGCCCGCGCGTGTACGAAAGCTCCGAGACAGGGAGGGGCAGAGGCTCAAGCCGCACTCCATAGAGCTCATCGCCTCCTCGCCGTCCCTTTTTACACCTCACTCAATCCCAACTGCCGCACGGCCCCTTTTACCGCATTCGCTCCCCTGCAGCGCTCGTCAGCCTGTACCCCATCTGACCTGCATACCGGCACATTTTGCCAACTGGGCCACAGCTTGCCCGCGGAACCAAGGACAGCCCGCCCCGCCCCTACAGAAAAGCCGCGCCTCACCAGCACGTCTTGTCCGCCGGTCAGGGCGCTGCCGTCGCCGCTGCCTTGCTCGCCCGGTCCACGGCCTGCGGCGTCCTCGAATGGCGATCCAGCACAGGGAGCCGCAGGGCCGCCAGAGGTCAGGCGCTGTTGTGCGGCGATGGTGGGTAGGGCCTGCGGCGGCGAGGGGCGATGCGGGGACATCAATGTACGGGCAACCACAGGTAGGAGATGCGTGAGGTTGTGGGCCGGATGTGGACGCATGCGCCGCCCTGGATTTGACTTGGTGGAGATGCGCCGGTGCAACCTAATCCGGCCTCAATCTCGCGTCGCCGTACCGTGGCAGCTGTTGAGCCCTTGGTTGGCTGCTGCAGCCGCGGTTGGGTACGTCGGTCTTGTTGAGCGGCTGTGAGGCATTCGGGAGGGGATATTCACAGCGCTCGACACTTGCAGGATCTGGTATCGGGAGCCGTTGTGCCAGCGGCTTAGCTACACATAAGCCATCAGCGATCCGCCCTGTCATGCATCCCAGAAAGCCATCAGCGATCATCCATTCTAAGCATGCCATGACCGTACAGCGCCCCACGCGCGACCCGGCGCCCATGGTTGTCGACCCCGTCATGAGTTGCACATTCGCCTCCCAACCAGCCAGCCCCTTCACCCACGGTGCCACGCCTCCTCCTGCGCCGCCGTCATCCGCTCTTTTCCCTTCTCGCGACGCCGCCGCTCTGCCCCGTCCTCTGCTAACGCCTCGAAAGGGCTGTCGTCGCCGGCTCCGTTGAACCTATGCTTGGAACCAGCAGACGGTCCCATACCGGAACCCGACGGGCCGGGTCCGTCGTCATCCACTCCTGGGCGCTGTCCATGTGAAGTGGGCAAGATGTCAAGGGTTAGATCCAGCGACCCGAAGCGGCAATGAACTGCTGTTGTTCAGCGATACAGCGCAGCGGAAGATGATGTACGCAAGCAAATAGGTGCAGAGCGTGTTGTAGCGCAATCCCAGCCTGATGGCCCCATACTCTAGCCCTCCGCCTTCTCGCCCCCACCCTGCTGCCAGCTGGGGCATGCATACACTCGTCACCGCGGGAGAGCAGCGCACCCCTGGCCACCCAACCCCTGTGCTCACCACTAGGGGCGCTGCCTCCTGTGACGCGGACCCAGGCGTGCTGCGGTCGTGGGCGCCAGCAGCGAGCTCGACAGGCACCTGCATTGTGCACCGAGGGGATCAGCAGGTTAAAAAGCAATGTACGGTAATCAGACGCAGGAGCCGGTGGACACCGCAGGTGAGGTAAAGGGCAGGTTCCTAGCGTTCGCTTGCAATGGTGGAGGGGCATGAAGAAGTCTCCATTGGGTTCGTTGCCCCCGTACCGCTTCCATTCTTGCCCGACTCAGTCGCTACGCACTGCCGCACGCCCCACCATTACATTCGATATCCGTGCAGCACTCGTCAGGCCGTACCCCCACCTGCAAAGCTGGAGCCTGATCTTGCACCAGGGAAGACTTTTCATTGTCCACCGCTGCAATCATGGCAGCCAAGGACAGGGGCCCCGAGGCGCCTGCAGCTGCGTGCTGCCCGCCCGCCGCGGCGTGAGGAGCCTGGACGGGGAAGGCAAAAAGAATGAGGGAAATCATGACGGGGACTCGCGGCGATGCAACTCCAGCTATGCCACTACATCCGGAAACAGCGCGGCCTTACTCACATGAACACACGCTCGCGGCCTCGCTCTACTCCATTAAAGCCCGATCCTAGAGCTTGGCCATCGCCCCATCTTAGGTGCGCTCCGTTACCCAGACGATAGCCGCCTTCAACCCAACCCAAAAGATCATTAGGCCCATGCTGCTCCCACCTCCTCAGCACTGGTGCCAGCCGTCGGCTCATCCTCAGCCGCGGTGCTGTCCGCGCTAAGGCCGGCCGCCTGGGGCCAGGGCCAGGGGGTTGGGAGGCGGAAGAGCGAACCCATGCTTAGCGCCGTTACATGCCTGCGAAACATGCCGTCTAAGCGCATTCCATTCAGCCTCTCAGTGCCATGCCGTTTGTCGATGCCCTGCTTAGAGGCCAACTTGCGGAACGTGCTTCTTACCGGCCCGTTGGCGGCCCAAGGGTTGTTGTTGTGGGCCGAGGCCGCCCTAGTCGCCGCCCTGCCCGGCACGCCTGGCTCACGCGAGCGGGCGCCTCCGTTGCGCGTCCTGGCCTGCGGGAGCAGAGGCACGCCGCGCAAAACGGCGGTCGATAGTGAGCTGGAGGGAGCCTGGGGGCCGAATGCAGATCGGAGTGCGAAAATGACGGCCAAATGCCGGGCCGGCGCAGGTGCGAGTGCTGTCCAGCCTTCAGCACGATGATGTAGAGTGGGGGTGTGACGTTTGACTATGAAAGTGCTTAGACCAAATAAGGAACGTGGACGAGTGACTGCAGGATGCAGTCGATACAGGACTGCATGCCAACGACGACGGCCATGCCGCTGGTATGGGGCTCACCCCGCCCTCACCTCGCCCGAGCCTTGCGCAGCGACGTCAGGTGGCGCCTGGACAGGACACGGGGTGGTTGGGAGCTCCTCTGTGAGGTGAATGGCGCAAGGCCATGATCGAAAGTAATCATGTTGCATCAAGTGAGGCGGAAATGCACGGGCAGCCTGAGCAAGCAAGGAGTCCAGGCAGGAAAGCTGTCAAGGAGAAGCAGGACAATGACACCAGACAAAGCGTTTCATTAAGCACACAGCCTACGAAGCCCATGCCCTCACCTGCAGCTGCGCGCCCCGTTCGGGGCCTGGCGTGGAGGTGCCCATTGTGACGCTGCCGCCTACGAACCGGGCTGCCTGGTCGGGTGCGGCTGTTGTGAGACCTGCCAAGGGGGCGACTCCATTATGGACCCTGGTCTCCACTGACGCGCCCGTGTATGTGCCAACGCCGCCCGCAGCTGTGCCCGAACGGCACGCCTGAGGCCAGGAAGTGGGGTCAGGAGTAGAGGGCTTGTGCCAGGCACTTGGTAACTCGGATACTGTGTGCCAGAAGGATCCGTGGGTCCAGCGGCATGTCACCCACGTTTAGGTATCGAAGGTTGCTATGGTTTCTCCCCATACAAGGGTCTGGACCGCAAGCCCGGGCCGCCGTGCGATACAGCCGCACTCATACCTGTGCGGTGGCGGTTGGGCTATCAATGAGGGCAGCACCGCCGGCCGCTGCGACCAGTCCCGATGCAGTCCGCTCCTGGGGACCAGAGCCGCTCGCCTTGGCGTGTGTCTCCCCCGGCTTTGGCGCCGCTGCCCCTTCCGGCACCGCTGAGCCACAGCCGCTCGCAGATATAAGGCGGCGCCCCAGCATCGCGAGAAGCCGGTGTGGGATTGGCGGCTGCGGGATGCAGGGCAAGGCGGGGAACACTCTCTGTACGGTACGCAACGGTCGGCCTGCATTAAACGGAGTCGCGGCGCGAAAGGCGCCTTCGCCTGTCAGTGCTTCGATGGCTGCTGCCGACCACCCAGCTCCAAACATGTTCGTATCTTCGACGGCTTATCATGGCCGCACCTGTCGCGACGGTATCGACGATGTTGGTGGGCCACCCGGCGCCGTTGACGGCTCCACGACCTGAGCCAACGGTGCCCCGCCGGCAACCACAGCTGGTGGGCCTGCCTTTGAGTGCACGCTGTGCCCTTGAATGCAGGCAGAGGGAGCAGCTGCCGCAACCGGTACGGCTGCGTTTGCGGATGCAGACGGCACCGTACCCTGCGCGCTTAGGAGTGAGCCGGAGGGTTGAGCAGCCCCTGCGGCTGTGGCCTCGTTGCGCCAAGCGGGTGCAGCTGCAGCTGGCGCTCTATCTGGGTCCGCGGTTGCCGCTGCTGCCGCTGACATCGGCTCGATCGGCTGCTGCCAAGCCACATCCCCGGGGGCCGGGTCCGCAGTGCTCCGCACCTCACCAGCGCCAGGTGGTTGCGGAACGAAGGGAAGCGGGCGTGGGTCCGTACCGTGTTGCTCATCCGCATTAGCAGCGGTGTCCTGGAGTGGAGAGCAACCTCCAGTTGGGTCGCAACTGACTGCGCCGCCGAAGCTGTCACCGCTGGAAAGGTTGGCGAAGGGGCCGCCGTACACCCTGCACCCTCCGCTGCTGACACCGCTCATAGAGCTGTGTTGCCGGGCAGCGTCCCCGTCACCGCCGGCCCGGGGGGCGCTGCTCTGGAAGGACCGGCCCATGCCGCCGCCGCTCGTGCCGGCAGCGGCAGGGGCACTGGCGGCGACAACGTTGCTGCGTCCACGGCTTGCTGCGCTGAGCGCACGCCCGGCGATGCGCTGGCTGCGGCGCTGCCCACCGCCAGCGGCTCCGCTGCCGGTCCCTGTTGCAACCTCTACCAGCCTTTCCGCCGACAGGGGGTCAGCGGCTTCGCCCAGGTCGAATGCCTGTTGCAGTTCATCCCTGTCACCCTTCCGGCCTGCCTTGCGCAGCCGATTCCAGTAAGGGGTCACGTGGGCGTTTGCGTGGTGGTGCTCCGCGGAACCTGCGCAAGAGAGAATGGCCCGGCGTGCGTGCAGGTCGCCGTGCGTTGACAGGCATCAGCACCGTGCGACCGTGGAATGAGGGATGTCGGGTACGCATTGCTTTGCTGGTGAACTGCTGTCACGGGAAAGCGGGCAGCTGTCGGTCGCAGGGCGCAATTATAATGCAGGAAGGGAGAACATTGCGAAAAAAGCGTCGTCGCCTCCACGCAAACCCCTTCCGTGACCCCCTACTGCAAGAAGCAAGATGCAATGACCGTGCCTGAACCCGGCAGGCCCTACACGCGCTTCCCACTGGAGAGCCTGCGATTACAGGGCCCATCAGGAGCCGGCACCGACAGAGAGCGCAAGAGAGGCCCTAGCGTCCAACCGGCTCACCTGTGCCCCAGAACTGGCACTGAGAGACGATCTGGTTGCACACGAAGCAGAAGCACTGCCAAATGCATAAGTATTTGTAGGGCGGAAAGGAGGGGATTGGTGGGCCTTGCTTCGGAAAGGAGGGTGTGGGCAATACGCAGTGTGGCGGTAAGAGGTGGATGACTCCACAAGTAACAGTCATTGGCTTTGCTGTGTGAGGCGAGATGGCGCGCCACCAAAACAACAAGATAGCTAACGAGCGAACCCTCAAGCCACTCGCAAAGAGACCTGTCCTAGCGAAAGGCCTTGCCGACTACTACTGCCCTTACGCGCATCCCGAGCGTACCTTGGAGCAGTGCTTGGCGTTGGCAGCGCCCTTCACGTGCGAGAAGGGGTTCTCTGAGCAGTGCACACGTTCGTGCGGGAAGTCACGGTTCGTAACCTGTGAGCGGGTGGCGGCATCGTGCGCGCTTACAGGCGACAATGGGTAAGACTCAGCAGCCCACGATAATTCAGCGCCCGTTGCAGCAGAATTGGTTGTCGAGAGCCTCACCATCCCCACCATCCCCGTGACCAGGACCTCTTCGTCCGGGTTCGCTCCGCCGACGTCTTCGTGTGCAGCTGCTACTTCATGACCATGCACCGCACGGCGGAAGTCCTCGGCGCCTATGATTTCCACGTCTGAGGACGAGCCGTCCTCCTCATCGGAAGTCGACAGGTTGCAGACCTCCTCGTAGGACCGCAGGCTTCCCATGATGTTGCCGTTGGGGTTAACTGCTCATGTTATTTTTACTGTTGCACGCTACACACACCAGGTCTCGGCCTGTGTCGGCTTTCCTTTCAGACCTTCGGAATGGTAAACTGAGATAATCTACTAAAGCATGTACTTGGCTCCAGTCGCTTGAGCCTCCATGCGAAAACATACACAAAGGATCCGACTGTGGAACCTGCTCAGCAGGTCTCTGCTGTGGCACTCTATCCCCTACGGGCTTGTTGCTTCTGCTGTGACCTCATGGCTGGCAAGCTGCGGATCACACCGCGCTCCGCGTGCCACGCATGCGCTGACTCCATCGCTTCCCGAAATACCAGACAGCCAGCACAGCACCTCAGGAAGCAACCCCCTCGGGTCCGGAGGTGGGGTTGTAAACTTGCCTAGGCCCGCACTTCCTTGCACCTAGCCCATTTCGGTTGGTGGGTTTGTGTACCGCACGGGTCCGGGCCACAAGCCCACCATGGTGTCATGCCGGCTGCAGGCGGCTGCAGTTGCATTCGTTTGTGCATAGACCCATGACAAGGGTTTCGTTGACCCTGTTGGCCAGTTGCCGGCCCAGGCCCACGCGATGCACCGGGTGGGCAACACGGTTCGGGGTTGGAGGCGGAGGCCAGGATGCGGCTGCAAACTCCAGGTTCGAAGTGGGCTATTGGCATGATGTGCAGGGACGTACATCCGGCACCCGTCAACCTGTAGCAAGATCGTGTGCGGCAGCAGCGATGGTGGCGATGTCCCGTCCGCGGGCCGCTATCGGCAGCAAGTAGCGCAGCAGGGATTGCCGGCCGGATCTGCTGCTTGGGCGCTCACTCCTCGAGGCGTGGAAACCGGTACCGCAGTTATGCTCCCTATTCCAGACTCTGCACGACCTACGGTTACAGGGGTTACAGGTTACACGTCCGTCAGAGCCGGGTGGGCCATGGACGAAATGTGAGTGATGGGGTGGGGGAAAAGGGCAACGCCGTGGCACCACCACACACCTTTCAAGTCCGCTCGCACCTAGCCTGCCAATTGGATGGGGCGGTTAACTTCCGTCTCCCAGCACCCCAAGCGGAACCGGGTGACGTGCACCGGGTCACCCATCCAATGAACGTACCGGCAAAGCCTCTCCGCAGGGGAAATCGCGGGGCGCACCATTCACATGCGGCAAGCGCCACCGCGCGTCTAGCCTGTCCACATACAAGCCCCAAACTTTTGAAATAGGTATAGTGCAGTTGGCAAAATACAGTGTCTGGGTGTTTGCCGCAAGCCCCTCGTGTGCCTTTGCTCCAGCGCCAGCCAGAAACCGCAGTACACCAGCTGACCAACAGTCGGCCACACGCTCCTCGATCTTCAGGTCTGCCACGAAGGCTCGATGGTACAGCGATGGCACCTACGACCTCGACTGTCCGCAGACACACGCATCAGGGCGCAGGCACACGGACGACAGCAATGCGCGCTCGTGCATCCTCCTGTGAGGCAGTCCAGCAGCGCCCGGACCCGGGTCGCGTCCCAGCGCATGCGCGGCATATGCACCAGGACGTTGACGATCATCTGCAGCGGTGGTCCCCCTATGACGTCGTCCATCCATCGCCGCCAGCGCTCGGCCCTGGGCCCTGCCTCGGAGTACGAAAGGGCGGCCGTCGCAGTAGCGGCCTCCCTCACCACCCCGAAGCAGAGTACGGCCTCATGATTCAAGCCGCTGCAGGCGTCACTGCCGCCGCCGCCGTCGACACTGCCGTCGTTTTTCATGACTTCGTTGACTTCCTGGCACCTGTGCAAGGCGATGCAGCTTGCAGTCAGCGTCACGCTCTCAAGCACGAACGGCTCAGCGGAGGCGAACACCACGACGGCCAGGCCGCTGAGGCTGTCCTGCGCCGCGCCGTAGTGCGCTGAAGACACTGCCCTCGCAAGCGGAGGCAGCCAATGCTGCAGCAGCAGGGACAACAGGCAAAAATGCTGCAGCTGCCAGCGCTCGGCTGCAGCACCGGAGGCCGCCCGCCCGGAGGAACTTGATGATGAAGCCCTCTGCGGCGCGGCGCGTGGGGGCATACGGCTCGCGCCCAGGAGCTCCCGTCGTATGCGTTTTCCTTTTCAACACAGTCCTGGCACAACAAGTACGGCTTCATTGGGCTCCTCCCCTCCCCGACTGCATATTGCTTCCCACCCGTGCATGCGCACGGAGGGGAAGGCGCTGCTCTCTTGGTGCACTGTTGGTTTATTGCGATACCCGTCAAGGCTGGGGTTTGGGGGCGTGGCAAGGCCGCTTCCCTTTCGTAACCGCTTCCTCGGCGCCCGCTTCCCTACTCTCTACACAACGAAACGTCGCTCTACCGCTACGGACACGGAGCATTTGACCGCCCAGCCGCCCTCACTGGGCTCAGGCATAAAGAAACGGGACGTTTCCAGTAGGGCGAGCGGCGGAGTGGGAGAAGGCAAGACGCGTGTTTGAGACAACGCTCCACTCACTTGGACCACGCTGACCAAGTTCACCCGCTTGCCAGGATGCTGTGCGTTCACCCGGTCGACGGTGTTGTTGCGCGTGCTTGTCTGGGTCGTCGTTTGGCGTGCTCAGGCGACTACCATGCCGGCGTGCCCACCCTGGAGGGATATCCAGGCCTTGGAAGTACGAGTGAATGGATCGTAATGTCGCTGCTTGATCATGTGGAGTTCCTGAAGACCTGCAGACGCGACGATCGGAATCCTTGCTACGGTTGCAAGCAGCTTGCCTAACGAGTTACAGACAGGTGTCGTGCATGCGTGTTCCAGACCCTGACGCACCAAGCCCCCCGCTGTCAGCAGGACCGTGCACTGCTGTCAGCCGAGGCGGAACGCACGGCCCTGCTGACAGCATGCGTTCGGCGTGACTCCGCGCATTGGGGGTACTCGGCACCAGTCAGCGACGCAATCCGCATGACGTTTACCCAGCGCACTACAGCATCTTGCCGGCGAGTCTATGTTCATGAACCTGCTGAACCTGCCACCACTAAACCCAGTCCACATGACATTGCGTTGTACAGCGGACGCCCGCGCTCCCTAGTGGAGTGTGCTACAGTCGTGAAACGGCTCTGTAAGCAGAGGAGACGGCACAGGCCCAGCCCAACGCGGAACCCACTCAGCGGTAATTTTGGATGCACGCATAGGGAAGCTCAGCGTTCTTAAGCTCCCCCATGCATCGCCCTAACACACGTGACCCGCCGCATTCGCGTCACATCACTACTGCTGCCCAAAGCGCTGCAGCCTAGCCCGCCTCAGCGCCTCCTGCGGGTCATCGTCCTCCGGGCCGCCCACCGTCGTGCTGTCGCCCTTGTCCTCGGCATGCTCGCCAGTAACCGGGGGAGGCGATGCGGCAGTGGGCATCGGCTTGTCCGCAACCTCGCAGTGCTGCTGCTCAGATGCCTCTCCATCGGTTGCGGCTTCGGAGCGGTCAGCGGTCTGCACCACTGAGTCCGCTTCCCGGCCAGGCGCCGCCTGGTCAGCAAGCTGCGCCTCTGAGGTGCTCGAGGCGGCGACCTCAGCGGCACCGCTACTGCAGCCCTCAGGCGCCGCCACAGGCGCCCCCGGCGACGCCGCACGCAAGCCGGTCGGGGGAGGAGCATCGCCCTCAACATGGTGCTGCGGCGGCGGCGGCGCTGGCACAGCGAACGTGAAGCCGCTTGAAACGACGAGTGACGCTGCAGCAGCGGCGGCCGCCACAGCCGCGACCGCCGCCGCGTGCTGGTGCTCCTGCTGCTGAATGGGCGGGGCTGCGAAGCCCCCGGCGCCGCTGAACAGGGCGGCATCGGCCACTCCGACGCCAGGCAGCGCGCCGCCCAGCATCAGCTGCGACAGCGGCACTGGTACTAGCATGGGGATGAGGCCCGGCAGCGGCATGGGGCCCATCATGGGTCCCGCCCCGAAGCAAGGCATGGGCGCGGCCGTAGGCGCCGGCGGCGCCCACGGGAACATGAAGGGGCCGCCGCCAGCTGCGCCACCAGGGGCGGGCGATGCACCCGGCCTGACTGGGGCATAGGCTGCGGCCGCCGCTTCCGCCGGCTGCTCGTCCAGCCCTCCTGCAGCCGCCATAGACCTCATGAAGCGTACTGCCACCTCGTCCTCCTTGGCCCGGATACGGGAGCGTAGCTGGCGGATGCTGCGGGCGGCGGCTTTGAGGGCAGCATCCGCTGGGGCCGCGCCAGGGGTGCTGGTGGCGGCGGCCGC
Organism: Gonium pectorale; assembly: GCA_001584585.1. Classification (NCBI taxonomy): domain Eukaryota; kingdom Viridiplantae; phylum Chlorophyta; class Chlorophyceae; order Chlamydomonadales; family Volvocaceae; genus Gonium; species Gonium pectorale. The sequence continues at coordinate 224,812 of LSYV01000091.1, read as the reverse complement.
CGCTTGGTGGGCGCCGCTGGCGGCCCCGGGCGGCTGCCGGTCATGCCGCAGCAGCGCGAGGCGCTGCAGCAGCAGCTGCTCCTCCTGGCGCATCGCCTGCGGGTCGCACAGAGGGGGGGTGTCAGTGAGTTGCACTTGCGATGAGCTCAGTGCCGACGGCGAAATGCTTTCATGACCAGATCCTTGAGCATCGACTGCAGTATGAGGAAGCCAGTTACTGCTTCTCCTTCTCAGTGGATAGTATCGTACCTGCAGCTCCGCGACAAGCCGAAAAGCCTCAGCCGAACTGGTTCCGCTACTGGCCCGAGCGCCGTTTGCCGACCCCGTATCGGTGCCCTGCGTGCCCCGACGCACGGCTGAGTGCCGGCCGGCGCCGGCTGCTGCGGCTGCCGTGCCAGCCCTGGAATTCACAGCGGCCGCAGGGGCTGTCGATGACGACTCGCCACCGGACGCAGCGGTAGCCCCAGACGCGGGAGCGCCTGCAGAAGACGAAGGCCCGGCGGCCGAAGCGCCCGGCGCTGCCACCGCACGTTCAGGGCCCGTCACATGCCGGTGACGCAGCATGCCACCGGCGGCTGCAGCGACTGCCTCAGGGATGCGGTCCCCGCGGGCGACGAAAGGTTGCTCCGGTACTGGGTCACGAGCAGCAGCCACATCCGCCGGGGCCTGGGCAGGGGCCGCTGGCTGCTGCTGCTGCGGTGGGCGCCGGAAGACGGAAGCGCGGCAGGTGGGGCAGTTCTGCTGCCGTTCCAGCCATGACCTACCGGGCGACGGGATATGGGCACACACAATGCGGCAGGTTGCATGCGGGCGCATACAATTACTGACGTCATCACTTACACGCTTACGCTCGTCAACACAGTTACCCGACGTCTAGCCGGCTGTTCCTATGATCTATTGATCAAACACACAAGCCCAGCTCCTGTTTAGGCAAAGAAGTACTTGAGAGCTATGAAATACCGCCGGGTTGCATACATTGCTGTGGCACCTTTGGCAAAGACTTCGGCATCCGCAAAACACCGCACCTGAGGCAGTGCAAGTGGAAGACATGGCCGCAGAAGAGGCGCTTGTTCGCGGCCGCCTCCGCCATCTCCTCCCTACAGTTGAGCGCAGAAGATGTAATGTCCATTTACTTTCTTTCCTTTGCACATGCTTCCGAACTGCAAGCACTTGGGCCCCTGTACCCATCACTGTGGAAAACGAGTTGGCCAGAGGCCTTTGAGCATGTCGGCTGAAGCACCCCGCAAACAAGCCAGGCCCCACTTACAGGGTCAAATTAGGAATCATCCCTACTCCGGCGCCCCGAGACCGCCCACCTGCAAATGATGCAGACCCCGTCGCAGCGGCGTAGGTCCTCGGGAGTGGCATCAGGGAAGCGGTCCAGGCGCGCAGTAACCTGCAGGCAGATGAGTGGAGCGCGATGCTGAGGACGCTGCCAAGCAAGCCTTTCGCCGCCTAAGAGCTAGGTGACGGAATCAAGGGCACTAGGACGGCGTGTGCGTGCTGAAGCAGGCGTGAGCCATATTAACGAGACGAAAGCACTGAACGACGCCATGAGGCGCAACGCGAGACTGGAGCCACAACAAGCTATCCCCATTGCCAACATTAATGCACCTGGCGGAAGCGAAGGAAGTCGTGCATTCGCGAGCGGAAGTTCCGGTACGTGTGGTACAGGTCGCGGACCTGTGCGGGAGATGAGTGTGTTGAAACAGGCAACATGTGGCACGTGGGGAGCATTGTATGTTGATGCACATTAGATGGGCACAAGCGGGACGTGCTGACCTGTCAGGTGCACGCTGCTGAGGCCGTCGTCGCCACACCCAGTCACGCCATCAGGCCCCCTCCCCCGCCATCTTACCAGGTGCAACGGCAGACCGTAGTGCATAAAGACGATTGCGAAAAAGGTGGTGTAGACGAAAAGGTGCAGCAGGTCCGAGATGAGCTCCAGGTAGAACACGGCAGCGCCCTTGCCCTGGTGGGATGGCAGGCAGAGAGGGACGGGAACAGAGGAAAACCAGGGGACATGTGGCTGCATTCCCCACTTCTATAAATGCCTTGTCTGATAGGAAGAGGGACAGGGCAATAGTAGCCCTGGTGGAAGCACATCCACAGTACCATACCACTTCCCAGCGGCATCCTGCGGGGACAAGGTAATACTAGGCTGCATCGTTGGACGCAGCCATGGCTCTCGCTCCCACCACCGCAAACGCGAGCAGACGGTCCCTGTAATTTCCGTCACCCTCTTCCCTAATCCCCCAACTCCCGTTCCGCGTTGCTCCTACTCACCGCCCAGTTGCCGTCCATAGCGAGGTCGGCCATGCTCATGCCGTACTTGAGCGCGTACCGGACGATCGTGGAGGCCTGCACGGGCGAGATCATTGCGACAGCAGGTGGCGACCTCATGGTCTCTGAGGGGACCGGCTGCTGGACAGCAATAACAAGTTCACTTTCCAGAGCAGCACCGAGCACGGCCCGGCCGCATTATCCGCTGCGGAGCTCACCAGGATGACGTACTCGAAGGCGAACAGCAGCAACACGGACTGCCCGCCATACTGGATGGTACCAGCGATAGTGTACTGCAGGAAGGCAGCATCCAGAAGCTACAGCAAAGGGCGCGGCATGGGGGTTGGAGGGTCCTTGAGTACACTGGTATGCAGCACGCACGGAGATACCGGTAGGCAAACACGGGCAGCTGTAACGCAAATGAAACGCTAGATGTAACGCAAACTGACGACGATACTACCGCAAGTCCACAGTCGAGATGTGCAGAAGGATTCTAAGTTCCAAGGTGCATCCTGGGCCATGCATCCTGACGAACAGGTTAGCCGAATGGCAGGCCTTGGGGAGCCAGCCCGCCATATGCCTCCACCCGGCTACTGCCTTGCTGAACCCCCTTCCTCGGCGTTTAGTCCCAATACCAACACAAGATCAAAGCACATGCACATAAGGTAAAGGCACTTACTAGAAGAAGAATCATGAACGAAACAATGCGGGCGTGCCCAAGTAGGGAGATGGTGGGCGTGACCTCCACGTAGTCCACACGATCCTGAGGGCAAGCATGATAATGGCTGTTAGACACCCTCAAGCATAGCAGCAGAACCAAGTTCATAGGCACCCATCCTGTACACAATGCACGTCCAGGTGGCCAACGCGCAGAGCGGTCCTGGGGCGATTGGAAGGCAAATGCGAACGGGGGTTCCCGCTACAGGGTTGGGATGGGTCAGCCAGTCGGTGCAGGGACACCATGAAAGCGCGTAATTAGTGGAACAAGAAGAGAAACGTAGAGAACGGTGCCAGGGATCATCATGCACTTGACAGTCTGACGAATGTCAGAGCGCCTGAGGTGGGCTTTGCGCCTCACAGTATGCTTGGCTGCTGGCGCTCGGGACTAGTCCGGTACGTGGCAGCAGGTTCCACACCATAAAACTGCCCGGGTGCATCAAGAAAGTCAGGTTGCAGCAGCTTCTCGGACAGACCGACGAACAGCGCTGCAGCCCTGCGCACTGGGCGGCTGCAGAACCCCTAGCTGGCCCCGTGGTGGGCAGCTGTCTCCCATGCCCCTCGCGCTAGGAGCGTTGAGGTGGTTCCTCTCAAGAGCAGGTAATGCTCATGGCCATCGTCGGCCCGGGAAACAATTGTACACAAGTAGGCCCCTACTCCGTGCCCCTGGCCCGTGCCCCGTGCCCGTGCCCCTAGCCCTTGCACACCTGCACCAACCAATGCATGACTTTGATAAAGACCAGGCTTGCAAACATGGCCACGAAGAAAGTCGAGAATTCCTCCCGGAAGATCGTCAGCGCCAGGAGCGACTCCATGACCGCACTGCTCAACCGCTCCCGGATCATCTCCTGCTCGATGTCACGGAGGCTGCCCAGAAAGATCTGCATGCAGTGCGATACTAACACTGATGGCAAGATGAAGCCTCGGGGCCGAATCCCGCTGCAAATCCTGACCTTAATGACCAGCTTGTGGGTGCAAAGCGCCAACGCAAAGGCTAGATTGCCCATGGCTGCAACTGCCACCTTTGATGAAGATAAGTACATGGTGCTCCGATAGAAGCTGCGGGGCAGAAGAATGCCATTTTTGCCGCTCCAGGCCACCATAACAGACTCGCGCATAAGCAAAAGCAGATCAAACGTGTTCCTTGGGAGAGTAAGGGGCCATTAGCTTACTATTGGCGGGTCGCGAAGGCATGGTAGACCACCGCAGAGGCCGCCAGAACGCTCAGAGCGAGGTAGCGCGTGAGCGTGAAGCCCATGTTGATTCCTTAGTCCCAGAGAAAGGTGGAGGCGACGTGTCCCTAACCTGACACACGGGCTTTGTCTTCAGTGAACATAGTAACGAGCTGTGGCCGTTATGAAGAGTCCTATTTCATGCCGGCGCACATCATTCCGCCGAAGTTGGGTCGACACCTAACACCGCCGGCCGTACAGTGTGTATGTGCACGTACGTCGGAATACTCTGTCCATGGGTACCGAAACAGTGGAAAAGTGTGGATCATTAGGCCAGCGTCAGCTTCAACGACGAACGGGTTGGCCTGTGGCCGCATGTCCGCTCGGGCCAGAGAGTACGCAGGGGAGAGTACGTGTCGTTTCGTGGGGGTTTCTAGACCAGCGTGGTTTACGGCTCGCCCTGTTTCCGTGAAGCAATACATGTCTGGGTAGCTGCCAGCGTTGCCTTCAACGGCTGTGCGCAATGCGCGGGTTGACGTGCTTGGGCGTGGGGCGTCCGTGAGGGCGTGGCCCGCCTAAATCACCACCGAGGCGTTACAAACGCTTTGGAAAACAGCTTACACCGCCCAGCTCGCAGCCATCTGAAGCTTTCCGGAGTGACCAAGCTGCTGCCACCTGTCCATCCAGTCCGCGCGTGCATACACGGGCCCACTGTCCACTGCCCTGCTGGCGGCTGCATGACACCTGCCCACACCTCGGTCTTGCCCACACCCGCAGCTGCCCCGTAGCCAGCTTCGCCGCCGTCCACATCCAGCGACGCCGGCAGAACCACGGACGCTGCGACGGCGTCAACCTCCGCCACCTCCCGTCTCACCATCCTCTGCACACCCTCCGGCACTGAGACTCTGAGAGGCCTTACGCGGGGAGGGTGAGGGCGCCGCCGCCGTCGCTTCGTGCCTGTAATTGCCTGTGTTGGAGATCCCAGCACGACTCCTATTAGATTAGATTACAGGCCCCCCAGAGGATCTGCAGGCCATACGACCGATTGGCTCCCGACCCGCCATAGCAGAGGTGGTGAAACACCGTTTGTCTTAGCCGTGAGGCCCAGAACACGAAAGAAAAGCGCAACTTGACATACCAACTTGGTATACACTGCGGGCTTCGCTCCATCGTCGCTGCCCCCGAAGCGGCGAGCAGGGGCCGCTCCATGCAAAACGACGCAGCGGCGGCCGCACGAGGCACAGCTAAGTCCCCCGCACCGGCGCATGCCTGGACACGGAAGTTGATGCCTGGGCTGGCCGTAGGGGCGACCAGAACCCAAGTCAGAATGTCCGCTAAGCCGCAGTGCCTCATCTTCGCACCCCCCAGGATGGGGGCGATGGCGCTCACGAGGGCCGCTGCCGCCGCCAGCAGGCGGTGCGGCTGACAGGCGATCAGTTGCGCCTCCGTCAGGCCCGAGCTGCAGCCGGGGCATGAGAGGAACAAGCTTGTTGAGGGTGCGGGCTGTGCCAGCGGTCTCCTCGGTGAGGATTTCGGCCGACGCGGCGCCGTTACAGCCATCCCCCTCCAGGTGGAGCCTAGCCGCTGCCGCTGCCAGGTACGTCGCCAGGTGGCAGGCGGAGCGTGTACAAAGCGCAAGCAGATCCGAGGGGAGTGCGGCGTGCGCCTCCCCGGCCACCGGGGCGGCAGCGGCAGAGCCTCCTTCGCGGCCGCCGTCCGGGGCGAGGGTCGCCGCATGCACAGCTTATCGCACAGGCAGGAGACGCCCAACAGGGCGGGGTGGCAGGGTGGCGGGGTGGCGGGGTGGCGGGTGGCGGGTGGCGGGTGGCGGGTGGCGGGTGGCGGGTGGCGGGTGGCGGGTGGCGGGTGGCGGGTGGCGGGTGGGGCGGGCGACGGG
>LSYV01000091.1:207701-218723 GCA_001584585.1 Gonium pectorale | reverse complement strand
GGTGGCGGGGTGGCGGGGTGGCGGGGTGGCGGGGTGGCGGGGTGGGGCTCTGCCATGGCACTGTCAGTATTAACGATAGAATGTGACCGAGGGACTTGTGATTCAGCTCACTGGACTTGTGCACTATGCGATTCGCGATGCGATATGCCAAGAACGGCCCCCGAACGCCCTGCACGCCTCCATCGCCTGCCTCCGCCAGCTCCTCCAGCTGCCGCGTCAGGGCGGCAGCGCGCCTGGCCGCCGCTGCAAGCGCACCGCAGGCTTCACTATCCTCTGCCGCTGATCCAGCGGGCTCCAGCATGGGGACACGGCAACACCAGGTTATTACCGAACAAAGGCGGGCACCGTTCTCAACCCCTCCACCCAGCTGTGCTCTTGCTCGGCCGCGCTCGGCGCCGCGGCTCCGTCAAACGGTGAAGGGAAGGTGCGGCGCGCGGCCCAGGCTCGCCGGCGTGATTATGGCTACCGCCCAGCTGGGTCTTCACTGCGGGCAGCTCCTGTTGATGCAATGAGCCAGAAGGATACACATCGACACACCCTGCAGCTACCACCACTGGGCCCGCCTGTATATCTTGGACTCGGGAAGAAAGAGCGCGTGATGACGGATGCGCTTTTGCACAAGCTCTCGCAGGATTTTAGCGCTTTCCCCGCCATCAGCCAGGAGCTTGTGCAGAATCCTAGACTAGGACCAATGCAGGCAGGCGGAGGCGAGGCGATCGCACTGAAGCCGTCCTTGTAAGTCTATCCCGCCGATGGGTGTCAATGGAACTTTGCGGACGCGGCGTTGCGTGACTAGAGCGGGTGATGGAACTGCCCAACAGCAGCACTAGAATCCAGCGGTCAGTACAGAAGGGCAAAGTGTCCAAATCGCGTGAAAGACAGAGCGGGTCGGATTTGAATGGGTCAGTTGGCCGCGCCCCGCTGCGTATACATGACCAAGCAGTTTGATACCTACGCACACGACGACCAGCCTCCGGCACGCCCGGCACTACCCGCGCACGTGACCACACGCCAGGGTTTGTACGGCAACCCCTTTGTGGCGTTTGTGGTGACAATCAAGGCCATAGCCATGGGCAATACGTACTCTTAGCATATACGAAGTCGTAGCATACACGCTGCTAACAACCTAGGAATAAGTCTGTTTCAGGCATGTTGCGGCGCTGATCGTTCTGATCGCGGCTAAAACCTTGTGTGGCCTGGCTAGACTTCTGTTCGGACGTCTCATGACGCTGAGGCAGCGCGTGTGAAGTCAAATGGTGCGTTGGCGGGAAGAAGGGAGTTCGAGACACCAGCAGTCGGTGTAGACATAACACATCATACACGCTTTGGGCACGTGGCCTTTTCACGGCTGTTGCTGCTGTGCTGATCCCTCGCTTTTTGTTCCGCCGGTCACAGGATGTCATTACAGACGTAGCATTGCAGCGACGTGGTTTGGGTGGATGCCGCCACCGTTTGGCATTGAACGTTCCCAAGTTTATGTTAGAACGAGGGCGTCGCGTCCAGTGTCAGTACGAAATCGAATACGGGACATACCTAGCTACCAACCGAACAACGAAATCCCGCCTCAGCGACAGATGCAGACATGCGACCATGGGTAGTGCAGGGAACCGGCACAGCACCAGCTCCATCCAGCTCTGCACATGTTCAGACCCATCTCACGGACCCATCTTGTGGCATCTTGGGTTCCCACGAAGAAAAAGGGCAGCTCGTCGCCCGCTGCAATAGCTTCAGTAGGCAGTTGCCGCTGCGGACGCTTGGCACGTGGACACAGGCCTGGGCTGGGCCTGGATGTTTCGAGCCGGCGTCCGTACATATACAGGGCGGGCAGCAAGCCTCACACCTCCAAAGAGGGACGTATGCACCGCTCCCGACTGACTCGCACGCATGAACCATCGGTCACCACACGCAGCCACGAAAGATGCGCAGCCTGCACGTTCCCTACTCGCAATGCGCAACTGCTACACAGCGCGCACCCGCATCCGTTCATCTGGCCCATCCAACGCACCGCCAGCCGTAACCTGAGCGTACGCAGATACTCACATCGTCCACGCGCTCCGGCGCTAAGCTGACATTGTTATGGCGAAGGAGGGGACGGCACGGGCGTGTCCCAATCCTACCATTCGATGTTGACTGTGCCCACTACATCTCGCCTCTCGAACTACCATCACCACGTCGCAACGAACACACCAAGAAGGTTAACGAGAGGGTGGGAGATATATGAAATACATGAGGGATATGGCGGCGCTGAAAGTCACATGCGATGTGTCCGGTTGCGCGGGGGCCAGGGGGGAGGACGGACAGGCAACCAGCCGGGCCGGGGGCGGTGTGCATCAAGTAGGAGGGCAAGCGACTGCAAGGTGGCGCTGGTGGCGAGCGGCCGTTGTTCCGTCAGGGGAGAATGCGCGAGATTGGGTAGAAAAGTGAGGGGCTGCTGCATGGCCTGCGAGGAGGTCCCTGGGCATGAGGGACGCAGTGAGTGGACATGAGCATGGTTGAAGGGCGGGGTCCGTGGATGGAGCAGAGGGAACTGAGCTGAAGCCCAAGGCTGGGGATGCCACCGCACGTCTGCGGTGTTCGCTGGAGGGGCAGCCCCCCGGGGCGCGCGTGCATGGCCGCGCACCGGCCCGTGAGCTTGCAGACGCTTGCTTGGCCGGGGAGCCAAAAGCGCAGGCGTTAGACCAGCAAGGCCAGGGTCCGGTGGAAGCTGTTTGGGGGCGTAAACGGCCGGCGCTTGCAGCTGAGCGTGTGTGCGGAGCGGTGGTGTGGGCCTTTTGGTGGAGCTTGTCGGGACTGTACAGGACAGCGTCTGGGGCACAGGTGACCGCCTGCTGGCGCGGTGTGGGAACTGAGCCGACCGTTGGAATACCGGTAGCTGTTGTTCACATATGCCCGTACGGCATGCCGTATCCCGCTGGTGACGGCGCCTTATCGTGGGCACCATGCACTGGTTGTCCGTTCCCCTTCTGTAGTTGGCGGTTGTTTGTTGACGGATGCATGTCGGCTCAGATTGGTGCACATGTTCATTTTACCGTCACCTGTCTTTGCATGATGCGTTCGCTTGGTTTACCGTCGTGTTGCCATGCTTCCATATTCGTCAGTGCGTTGCATTGGCGTGTATCATTACCGGTGTTGGATCTGTTTGTGGTTCCGGTTGGTGGTTCTTGATCGCCGTACCGGTCGCGTGTGTTTTAGGCCGAGGCAGCGCCTGTTGCCGCTGTCTCGTCCTGCTCTTGGGCAGTATAGCAGCTAGCAGACCCCTTTCGTTAGGTTGACCGACTAGCGGAAGGTCATGTAAGGTTCTTGCCATCATCCTTCGAGCCTACGTCGCTGATTACCCTTCTTGTGACGCCGTGACACCACTTCGCACACCGTATTGGATGACAGCCGTTAAACAAGCAAGCGCGAGCGAGCGTGCGCAAGCAGCATCGGCAAGCGGGGCACATGGGTGCCATGTTTACTTCGTCTCCCTTCTTCTACGCGCTGCAGGCTAGACCTTGGCCGCTCGGTAGCACGCGCGATGAGGAGAGAGCGAGTCATATCCCAGTCACGGGCATGCACGTAAAACGCACGTTGTGCAGTAAACGAGCACGACATGCAACTGGAAGCAACGTCACGATTTTACGCCTTCCCACCTTCTTGCGGTCAGCTGCGGGGCGGGAAGGCATGAAAGCAGCAGAGACGCAGGCAGCCCACCGGCCGCACGTTCGCCGTTCGGTGCGTGCGGGCCCGGCAGTGGGTGGTGCAGCGGGTGCATGCAAGGGCAGTCAAGCGAAGGCTAGGTGTGGGACAGGGGTCGTCCATGCAAGCCTATGGGGTGGGCTTGGTGTCTGGCTGGTGTCGCTAGGCTGGGCTTGCACGTGCGTTTGCGGATGCGGGCCCACGAGCCAGCCCGTCAGCGGCACAGGGGAGAGGAGTCGGGCGGCGGTCTTGCAGGAGTCAACCTCATGCGCATCAGCCCGCTGCGCTACAGTGCCAGCCTTGGCACGGACAGTCACGGAAAGGCGTGGCACCCGGGGCTGCAACCTAGCTGACTCGGGCCCCTACAATGCCGCGTAACACCACCAAGTGCACGCACCCTGGGCCTCCCCGCTGCCAAACCGTCGCCCTCACATCCCTTATCCCCTCGGCCTCTTTGTCGCCCACGTTCATCCCAAGATTCGCAAGAGCTCAGACGCCCCTGTCCCTAGCGCGGGGGCTGCCCCCAACAGGAATTCTGGAGCCCTGCCGTCTGGCCTGTATACGTCGAGTACGTACGGCGTGTCCCTCCCCGCCAACCCGCCCGCGGTTAGCATGCACCCTGCGTACACACATAGCGACATAGGAGACGGGTGACGAGACCATACGGGAGCGGCTGGTGAGTGGGCTCATATGAGCGCAGCGCTTGCCTGGTGTAAGGGGGCCTGGCGCCGCTGCTGGGGCACCGACCCACGGGTCACTTGGAGCCGACGGGCTCTTACTGTAGCCTACTCATACTGTATGGTTTGCCCTACTGGCCCTAACGCTCTCGCCCCGCTCCCCCCTGGAGCACCGCTCCCCCCTGGAGCGCGGACCTCAGCACCGCTATCAAAATTATTGTTAGCGGGCGTCGAACCCGCACTCTGGGCCGAGTCAATTTCATGCCAAAATGCTAAGTCTCTCACTATGCTTACGGCGCGCGACAAATCACTCCAGGGGGGAGCGGGCCCGCTGGGAAGCTCAGGTTTACTGTAGGGTTTGCCCTACTGTGCCCAGTACCGCACCCGCACCACTCTGCATCAAATGACCGCTAGCGTTGACGTGCCATGCGCTTTACGACTGGGGCTGGGACAGCGGTACCGTCGACGGCAGGTTACAGACTTTACAGATTACACGTGCCACTTCCCGAAGAGTACCAACCTGTGTTATATGGGAGCTAGCTCTCGCGGGCGAGCACCGCTTTAACCCACGCTTTAACCTCTGTTCCCTCGCCTCTTAATCAGCTTACACTGGTACTTGGCCGAAGCCACCTGTTTGTGATCGGCAAGGGCGCCTGCGATGCGCAGGACCCATCACCACACCACACATTTTTCATTAATGGATGTGGTAACCACATCCCATACGTACCGCCCCTGCCGGGACGCCAATATCCTAAGCGCCTCAAGGCTGCTTGTCGCACGGCTATCTGTAACACCGTTTTACGGCCAACCCGGACCGGATGCCGAATGCAATCCTCCGCCGGCGGGGGGTCGCGAGTCTCGCGACAGAAGAATCGCACAGCTTTGACATCGCACCGGCCCCCCCGGCAAACCATTGACACCTCTCACTGAACTACCATCTGTCCCTGGGTGCGCCTCTTCGATAACGACAATTCATACAAGACAGCTGTGCGGTCTGCGCTGCCATGGTCGCACGGAGCACGCCGCCCGCGAAATCGGCTCACGCGAATGCTTTGGCACGTGTCAAGTGCATAACCCTGGCAGCCAAACGGTTCGAGGTCGAGCGTCACACGCCATCTGGAAGCCGCTATTTTGGCATCGGCACGCGTCTAGCGCCCCGCCCCCGTTGAACGCCCGCGCACCCAAGCCACGAACGGATGGCTCGCCGTGTCCCTACTCGCGCGCACGCCCAGCAAGGGGACCGAGGAATGGAGTCCATCATCAGTTCCTTGCCGCTGCCCCGTCACAGCTCTTCCTGCCCCCAGGCCGCTCCCCGCCTCCTGCCCTCTACACACACGCTGTTGACGGCTTCGCCCCTCAAACGCATGGGCCCTCGCAGCGCGGAGACGCATGGGCCCTCGCAGCGCGGAGACGCATGGGCCCTCGCAGCGCGGAGACGCATGGGCCCTCGCAGCACGGAGACACCCCACCGGTACGGAGCACCGCCATGCAGCCGTGGCGCGCTCCACCAGCGGGCCCTCCTGCGCTCCCGTCACCATGCCTCTGCGCGTCGCTTCCCCACGTCACTTCGCCACAGGCACCGCTGCACGAGCAGGCTGTTGCATCCCGGGTGCCCAGCTATCAGCGGTCCCCGCCCCGCCTCACTTGCACAGCCGCAGCACCTGGTGCGCCACGTAGTATTCGCCGGGCTGTGGAGGGCGGAGGGGGGGAGGGGGCGGGAAGGGGAGGGCGGCGTGGGGGGGGGGCGAGGTGCGAGGTGCGAGGATGAGGGCAGAAAAAGGTACAGGGGCGGTGGGGTCGGAGTACAAGGAGTCATGGCCGCTGGGCAGGGCGGGCGGGCGGGTACGTGGCCGAGCGCAAGGGACTCCCCGCTACACGTTCCGCTCCCCGCTGCAGCCAAATGCAGGCGGGGACCCCCCACACCACCGCGAGCGCCCTGCCGACACATACAAGGGGGGCAAGACCAGGCGGGCCACTGCCATCGCCACCCGCGAGGGCCGTGGCACACAGGCTGGGCCTCCTTGGAGACCCCGACATTGGCCACGTCTGTCCGTCCGGGCCGGTGCGCGGCGTGAGCGGACAAGTCCGGGTGATCAATCACCGTTTAGTCAGCCGCCGCCCTCTGCCCCCGTGCTCGGCCCGCACCCTGGCCCACACCGCCCCTGTGCGCCCTCCGTTGGCCCATGCCGCCGCACCTGGAACTGGCTGAGCACGAAGACCTCGTTGTAGTGCTGCGGGAGCGCCCCCGCAGCCGGGGTCACCAGCCGGCCCGACACGTTGACCAGCGCGCTGCCGTCCTGGGGGCAGGGGTGGGGGCGGGGTGGGGGCGGGGCGCTGGGAGAAATAGTAGGACGACGAGGGGCCGAGAGCGCAACACATGGAGTGTGTGTGTGTGTGGGGGGGGGGGTTCGCGCGGGTGACCGAGCACGGAAGGGGATGGAGGCTGGCGGGCTTGTGTGCTGACGACCGTTGAGTGGAATGATGCACATGCGGCACCGTACGGGAGCGCATCGAGCCTCTTGCGCCGAGCCGCTGCCTCCTTTGCCGACGACACATCGGCGCCCAGAGCTGCCCCTTGCGTTCCCGAGGCCCGACCAACCGCTACCTACTGATTCCGAGCGATGTGCTCCCGGTGGCGCTCCCGGTTGCCAACCGTCAACCCTGCCCTCCTTCCCTGCCCTCCTTCCCTGCCCTCCTTCCCTGCCCTCCTTCCCTGCATATCCTGGCCTCTCCCTCTCGGCTCGCGCCCCCCTGCGGCTGGCCTTGCACCTCCTCTGCCGCGCATGTGCCGGCAATGTCCCCGCCCCGGCCCCCGTAACCTCTGGTTCCTGTGTGCCCTCTCCCCCACCCCGACCCCCCTGCCCACGCCCCCACCCTGGCCCTCCGCCCCTAGCCCCCCACCACTCACCGCCCCCAGCGGCTGGCACTGCACGTCGTCCAGCTGGTGCGTCACCTTGAAGCCCGCGTGCATGGTGGCCACGGAGGACAGCTTGGAGATGATGGACGAGGAGCCAACCGCCGAGTCGCCGTCGTAGCGGAGCGTCTGCAGGTTAGAGTAGCACGGGCCAGTTGGGGTGGCAGGGGGGGGGGCGGGGCGGGGTTACGGATCAAGGTGTTTAGGAGCATTCCCGGGAAAGGCGTGAGGGGGTGGGGAGCGCCGGTGGGCCAAGCAGTGTGAGCGGAGAGCATTGGGCCGTGGTTGGGATGGGCTTAGCAGGTGACAGAGACCGTTTGCGGAGACGAAGGCGGGACTGCCGGCAAAGTAAACGTCCCCTCTCCAAGAGCCACGCACGCCCACAGCCCATCACGCGCGGGCCCGGGCGCCTCATCAGCCCTCGCACACCGCCTGGTCCCGTTGGGTCTGTGGAAGAGAGGCACCATCGCGGCGCTTGTGGGCGACCTACACCAACGGACTGGAGGTCCCCCTTGCAGACGCCGGGCAGGCCCCTGCCCTTCCTCAAGAACCCGCACCCCGAACAGCCCTCCCCCGCCCCTCCCCAAGGCTCACCGACTGCTTGGAGTAGAGCGGCGCCAGGTCGGCCACCTTGGCCGGCCCCCCGTCCAGCAGCGCATAGTAGTTGAATGCGAACACCACCGCGATCTCGTCCAGCTTGTCGTACGGATTGTGGCAGCAGCGCATGAAGGCCTTCAGGTCCACTGGGTCGTTCGCAAACTGCGGACCCGGGTTGGTTTGGTTTGGGGACAGACGGGGCAGCGGAGGGCAGCGGTGAGGGGTCTAGCTTCCTCATGAACATGCCTCCCTGGTTGATGCCACGCGACTCCCGCCCGAGCCCGCGAGCCGTTTCCGATTCAGGGAGAGGATAGTGAAGTAGGGAAACGGGTCGCCAGGGAAGGGAGAGTACGAAAGGCATACTGTTGGTTGCATTGGCCCGGGTGTGGCTGTAGGCTGTAGGAGCTCCCGAGCAGCGTTGTGGCCTGGTGGGCGCGCGAAGCAAGGCAGGGGCCGGGAGGCCGCCCCGCCTGATCTGAGCCCGCCCGCCCACCCCGCAGCTCCCTTTACGATGCACCCTTGTGCGCACCTTTGCGATCCAGGGGTGCTTCAGCAGCGCGTCCGCAGGCGGCCTGCGGTGCGGCTCCTTGGCCAGGCACACGCGCACGAAGTCCCGGAACTCCTCGCTGAACTGGCCCGCGGGGGGCAGCGGGGGGTCCTCTTGGAGAACCTGCGCAGGGCCGAGGCGGGCGCAGGTTTAAACTGTGTGGGCGGCGAGTGGCCGCACCCTCTCCCGTACCAAGCACTGTCGACGCGTGTCCACGCATGCGCCCGCCCGCCCGGCCAAAGCGTTCGCCCCGCCTGTGCTCCGCCGCTGCCTTGTCACGCTACCTCCTCACGCTCCCCCCCACGCTGGCTTTGCGGCGTCTCTCGCCGCTGCAACTACACCAAGCCCGCCATGAGATGATGGCCCTCACTGCGATGGAGCGTGCGCGACACGACCCGTTTCCCAATCTTCATTAACCCTTCCCTTCCCATCCCTCACCCTCTCGCGCTCCTCCTGCCCCCGCTCACGTGTATCATGAGCTGCAGCGGCCCCTCGGTCGCGTCGAAGGGGTACTGCCCGGTGGCCAGCTCCACCAGCGCCAGCCCCAGCGACCAGATGTCCGAGGGGAACGAGTAGGCGGCGTTATTGATGCGCTCGGGCGACATGTAGGTCACCGTGCCCAGGAACGTGTTGCACTGACCGCGGAGAGGGGGGAGGAGGAAGGAAGGGAAACGGGCGGCAGGTAAGGCGCGGAGACCAAACATGCTGCAGTTGCGCTCATGTGGTGAAGCGCTTGCGGCAGCGTGGAGTACGAAGAGGGGCGCACCCTCCTTACCTGCCCTATCGCCCCTGCTCCATACCCCATGCCGCAACCCTCGTGCCACGGCGCGCCCCGTGCTTCGTCCCCACCTGCGCGAGGGTGGAGTCGATGAAAGCGCTGATCCCAAAGTCGGTGATCTTGGGCTCCCCGCTGAGGGACATCAGGATGTTGGCGGGCTTGATGTCGCGGTGCACCTGATCGCGGGCGGGCAATGGCGGGCGGGTGAGGATTGGTGGAGGCGGGTTGGGGGATACGCGGCGGGGTGCAGGCAGCGGGGGCGTCGCGGACGACATGGCAGGAGGGGCTGGCAGCAACCAATCGCCCACATAAACTCCGTCATATTTCCCGGTCGCAGGGGGACAGTACAGAAGGGAAACGGGAACCGCCAGGCGAGCTCGCACGCGGGTGATCACGGACCCCGCCTGCGCAAGGACTTAGAGCCACGTCCAGTCGCCCTCCCGCGTGCTAGATCACACAAGAATTGGAGGCGACCCCATGCGCCCTTCCCTCGTGCGCTAAATCATACCTAGCCCACCGCCGCGCCCACCCTATCACCCGAGGGCCCGCCCGTCACCCAGCCCAGCACCCGGAACTCGCCATGTGCTTTTCCCGGTGCAGGTAGGACAGCGCCGTTAGGATCTTGGAGGTCATTTTGGACAACACGTTCTCGGGGATCTTGCCCACCTGCCGGGATGAGGAGGGAGGGGAGGCAGGGGAGCGCACTCGTACGCAGGGTCGCTAACATAGCATTCAGATATGTATGGGCGGTGAGAGCAAGCGGCGCTCAGCTGGGCTGGCGGGAGGGTAGAGCGCTGAGATAGGTCAAAGATGCAGGGCAGCCACGCAGAGCTCCGCAGGCATTGCACCCCTCCCTCTCCCGCCCCTCTCCTGCGCCCTGCCGCGCCTCCGCACGCCTCCCTCCTCGCCTGCGCCTTGCAGCCCGCTCCCATGTCCCTCCCTCCCACAGACGCGCCCCCACGCGTGCCCCCACCTTCTGCAGCACGTCCGCCAGCGAGCCGCCGTCCACGTACTCGAGCACGATGGAGATCTGGCCGCTCTCGGGCACATGGTACGCCCCGTAGAAGGACACCAGCCCCGGCACCGCGTTGGCGCTGTCGCACAGAGCTTTCAGGTCGTTCAGCATCTGGTGCCGGGTCTCCTGCGGCCAGGCCGTGCGAAGATGGGGGACAAGGGGGCTGAGACGCGCGGCATTGCGCATCTGCAGCAGCGGCCACAAGCGGTAGACGGCCCGACCGTTTCAGATACCGGTGGTACGGCAGTGAGGGGCTTTGCCGGTTTGGCTGTCACGCCTGGCCACGGAGCATACTGTACATTGACGGGTCCCAGTGGGTTGACTTGGGCTGGGGCGAACCGGTGATAGTTCCCCATATCTGTGGGGGCTCATACGCCGTCTTCCACGGCCCCGTGCGAGGGAGTCCGTGCTGGTGCATCGAGCGTCCCATGAAGAGTTTGCGTCATGCGGTTCGTGCAACCATCCGTACTGACCACCCACCCGGACCCCGCCGCCGTCCGCCCGCCTTCAAGTGTGCCGTGCCCGTGCCCAAGCTGGCCCTGCACGCTGCGTGCGCGCCGCACCCGTTCAAAGACGTTAATCTTCTTGACCGCCACGAATTTGTTCTTCTGTGTGAAGAAGCCCTTGTGCACCTGCACGAGGGCCATCGTACAACGGCACTCGTCAAGTCCCGCACCGGCCCCCACACACGCCCTTGGCGCCAACACCGGCACCGGCACCCGACCCCCCCCCCCCACGGCGACGCGCCGTCGTCCGCCCTCCGACCGTCCCCGTCCCCGAACGACCACCACAGCGGTCGGCGGGCCGGGCCGGTCC
>LSYV01000091.1:186599-207681 GCA_001584585.1 Gonium pectorale | reverse complement strand
GACGTCCTACGTACCGACCGCCGCCCCGACCCCGACCCACACCGCCGTCGTCGGACCACCGACCGACCGCGACGACCCCACCCCCCCCCCACGTGCAGCGGCCTGGTCGCCCTGACCTCCCCGGTCCCCAAGCCACCACAGCGGTTGCGGGCGGGCGTCAACCCGTCCTGGGTAATGCCCCACAGCTGCTTCTTACGATGCTGCTCGCGCCCTGGCCCAGCTTTTTGAGAATCCTGATGTCCTTCTCGGAGATCTGCAACACGGCGTTTCGGGTGTGAGGCGGACGTCCGAGGCGGCGCATGCCGACCAGACAGCTACAGGGCAAAGGCAGCACATGGGACACGGGGCCCAAGCGAGTGTGTTCACCCAAAGACTGCATGCCTCCACATGAGCTGATATGGTGCCGGCCTCCGTGGCTGACACCCTGGGGTGCAACATACCCAACACGATGGTGGACCAACCTTGTAGAACATCCCTCCGGACTTCATCATGCCCTCCGTTGTGAAGGATACCGGATTGTATGATTGCGTGAGCACTGTGAGCGATTCATCGGTCATGCGAATGCTTCCCTGCATGTGGGCAGCACGGAGTTCAGGACGTGCTCAGGTTGCCGGCCCTCTCTGAGTCCAGCAAACACGACCAACCATGTTCGCTGTGCTTTGTAAGGTGGGCTCCGGCTCCGGCTCCAGCACCAGGGTCAGCTTCTTGGGGGGCATTCTTATCGACAGGCCCCCCAAGTCTGCAGAGCGCTACGCCTAGCTACAGAAGTAGAAGCCAGGGATGCTTTACGTCTTGGCGTCCACAGGGTCGCCCAAGAGGCTACAGGTTTTCTCACTGTTCTGCCGTCGCAGCTATTGCTTGTGTAATAAGAAAGCCTGTACGAGAAATAACCACTGCAAGTGAGCTCGTGCATGCATCTCGACGTCTTAGGTCGTTCGTATGCAACTGCCCTGGTTGTGGCAACCGACTCAGGCTGAACCGCCAGGTAAGGTTTGCTTCCTTGAACCGTCGGATGCTGGAGGCATCCTGGGTCGCTACACCGACACGCGACCGGCACGCGTGTCGGTACTTGGGTAACCACAAGCAGGGCATGAGCGCCAGCCTACTCCCTCTAAGCACAACTGTGCTGGCTATCAAGCTGATGCTCGGATGCTGCGACCCTGGGGGAGCCCGCGCAGCTGGGTGATCACAGATACATGTGGGTTTCCAATGTGGGCTCCCTCACTGCGATCGTTTCCTTTTCCGATTACCACTTACCAAAGCTACATGGCTATGTGTGGTATGGTCACCCAGGTCATTGCTTACGCTCCACACGTCAAAGGGATGCGAGACCGTTGCCGGTCCCTGTGCGTGCCCCGGCAGACGGGGGTAACGCTTGCCAAGGAGTGACAAACAGGAGGGTGGGTTGACAGATAGGAGGCCCGGCACCTTCATCAGTGGACTCCTGGTAAACCCAATAGCCCTTGTGCCGACGCTACGAAACCCGCCCCGGAACCATCAAGGGGCGGTAAGTCGCCTTTGTCCCCGTTCTGGCGAGCCGTGTTCATCGGCATCCATTTGTTGCTATCGAGTTCGGGATCCAATGTTGCTATCGAGCCACCGCGTACCCGCGCTTCAGTTGGGAGCTTGCCGTGGCTCATGGCCCCAAGGTGCGACTTAGGCTGCGCTCACTTACACCATTATATCTACTCGAACTTCCTTGGCCTCCACCCCGTCGTCCGTTCGTCCGACCCGCCGGTCACGCCCATGCAGCATCCGTCACTTTGGCTGGAGGCACCCGCAGCATCGTCGCGGCGCAGTGCCGCAAACCCCCCGTGACGTGCAACACGCTGGGGGCGCAAGCGCTGTGCGGGTGGCGGTGTAGGAGCTTCGCTGTGTCGCGACGGCCAGGAGCACGCGGCGGACCCGCCTCCGCGACAGTAGCTGCAGACGGGGCGAGCCCCGCGTCTGCTATCTCGGGCCTTCCGGTAGATGGGCTGCCCCCGGCCCTAGCGGGACTGTTCCCTGGCGGCGAGTACAGCGTGGAGATGCAGGTGGGGTGAAGCCGGGCGAGGTGCCGGGCGAGGTGCCGGGCGGGGTGGAAGAGGGTGGGCGGAGCGGGAGGGCTGGGGCACTCGGCGGTATGTGGAGGCGCGAGGTGAGCAGAGTGCGGGCACGCACAGAGGCTGCGCGGACCGGCCGGGCCGCCGCAAGCACGATCGCTGTAGTCAAGTATCAACCCTACCAGCGGCGATGACGTCGCAAGCACAGCCCTGTAGACGGCGTCGCAGGCAAGACCAGACTTAGTCCCCTACACACCACATACACCGGTGGGTGTGCGACCCAGGTGTTCACAGCGCGAGAGATGTACATAGCCCGCGGGCGCCCTCCTGCCCCTGTCCCTCCCTCGCCCACCCACCCATCCGCCCACCCGCCCGCCTGACCGCCCGCCCCTGCCCCCGCCCGGCCAGGTCCGCGATTACGAGCTGGACCAGTTCGGTGTGGTCAACAATGCGGTGTACAGCAGCTACCTGCAGCACGGTGGGGTCGCCGCGGCAGGGGGGGAGGGGGGGAGGTACGCGAGGCCGCGGATTGCCTCCCTCTCCTTCGGGTGCAACTAGAGTCAACCATAGCCAAATAGTAGGTCCAGGCGGCGACTGCGGTGCCCATTGTTGTGCAGCCTCCCGATTGGGACACGGGGACCGGAGCCCCCGCATGGTCTGGACTCTGGGGCAACGGTGGCCGCGTGGTCTTGGTCACGGAGCGCATGGACGCAGGTGTCGCGGCTCCCGCAGCTCCCACCCGCCGATCGTTCCGCATTCCACCTCCATCCCCGGCCCGCCTCCCCCCGTCCCCACTCCCCACCCCAACCCCATGTCGCCCGCCTCTCCCCGCAGGCCGCCACGAGGCGCTGTCCGCGCTGGGCACCGACGTGGACGCCTACGCCCGCCAGGGCACCCCGCTGGCGCTGTCCTCCCTGTCCATCAGCTTCCGGGCGCCCCTCAGGTGGGCCGCCTGCCTTCCCCTCTCCTCCAGGGTGTGGATGCACGTGGGTGTGGGAGGGCAGGGTGCACATGGGCGGAGGAACAACCCACTGCACACACATGAGCAGTTGCATTGGGAAGCGGAGGCGCTGGGGCAGGCGAAGGTAACAAGTTTTTGTTACGTTCAGGCACAGTGTTGCTGGTTAGGCGCTGTTGGCGTGCGGCCGTTGGCGTGCGGCCACGTACGCCGGGCCGCATGCGTGCGACATACTGGGAACAACTGGCTAGCCGCAACTGTTTGCATGACTTACGAGTCCAGTTGCGGGCGGCCTTTGTGGCCGCTGTGCTGCCGGCCAGCTTGTGGCCTGAACATCGTCTGGTGAGGCCCCGGTTCCACGCCCACCCGACCATGTGGGACGGGGTGTTGCGCTGGCAAACGCCACGCCGGAGTCTTGTATTCACCTGCACCTGCACCTGCACCTGCACCTGCACCTGCGCAGCAACGGTGGCGCGGCCCCGAGGGGGATCAGCCCGGCCCCTGCGTTTGCGCTCACCGCGACGGCCTGCCGCCCGCGCCTCCCCCGCCCCCGCCTGCTCGGGCACGACTCAGGATGGCCTTTCAAACCTCTTGACCCCGCCCCCCGTCCGCCCCGCTGCTCCACCCTGCTGTCCACCACGTGCACGCCCGCACGCGCGCCCGCGCAGGTCCCGCGACGTGTTCCGGGTGACAGTCTCGGCGGCCCGGGTCACGCCCGCGCGGCTGGTGCTGCAGCAGCGGATCGTCCGGACGCGCAGCGGCGCGGCTCCGGCGGCTGAGGAGGACCGGGAAGAGGTGCGCCGCCGCGGATCGTGCGTGGCCAGTGAGCTGAGCGGCTGTGTTGGTTCGGTTGCGCGTGCGGTGTGCACCCACCCACGCACCTTCAGAAGCTTCGCGAGCGAGCCTTGATGTATGCATGGAGCTCGGCGTGGAAGCACCGCGTGTGCTGCCTGGCACTTGGCTGCCACGCCCCGGCTATCGAGAAACGCTTGGAATGGTGCCTGAAGCGCTGTTGCCGGGAGGCTCACCTAGAGGCGCCTCGCCCAAAGTGCACCAACCCCATCCCTTCGCGCTACCCCTCCGTCCCCCACCCCTTCCCTTGGCTGTCGGCCGCAGCTGGTTGTGGACGCCGAGGCGGTGGTGGTGTTCCTGGACTCGAGCTACCGGGCAGCGAGGGTGCCGCAGGGGGTGGCCAAGTGAGTGGGGGCCACCAGGCGGGGGCGGGGGCGATGGAGGTTACCGCAAGGGGGCGGCGACACGGTGGTTGGGTGGTGGGTCCCTTTGTGGGTGTGCTGGGCCGGTTGCTGGTTTTTGGGTTGGGCAGGAGGATAGGCGGGTGATGCCGCGCGCAAACGGGACTCAGCTGTCTGTCTGCGGCAGGAGAGTCGCGTGGGGCTTGCTGGACAGGCATCGTGCTTGAGCGGCTGCTTGACGCCGCGTACCGCGTAGTGGGAGGTGCCGACGTGCATGGCCTTTATGGTATGCGGTAGATTGGCGTATGCGATGCTGTATACTGACCCCCCGCAGCTGATACCTACACGCCTGGGGATGCGGTCCCTGTTACGTCGGCATGCGTCAAACTACGTTTCAAACTACTCCCGAAGGGGAGCCATGCATAATTCCACAGCGCACCCTGCGTGGCGGATACCTGCGTTGACCATGGGGTCCGTGTTCATCCTTCCGCTTCCGCAGGCTGTTCAAGGCGCTGCAGCAAATGCGCGAGGAGCATCAACAAGAGCAGCAACAGCACCAAACGGACTAAGGATAGGACGGGTGCTGCAGTTGTGGGTGGGTATGCGATGCATGAGACCTGGGGAGGGTCGGAGCGTGGCTGCGGGTCCGGTGCTGGTGCCGCGGGCCCCGCGTACGAGAGCACCCACCCACCTGGGGTAGGGCAAGGTATTTAAGGCAGCTTCGGGGGCGTACCGGCTTGGGCCCGAGGCCTGCGTGCCTAGCGAACGTCTTGCCTGCGCCAACATGCCGCATACACCGTCTCAGCGGAGGAGGATGTGACGGGGATGGCAGACGTGCGGGCTGCAAGCGCCTCACGCCGCAAGCCCCGGTCGCTTCGTCCGCTTCGTCCGTTCGGGAGGCTTACGCATGTGGGACTGCGCCTTCTGCAGTGGAGTCCAGCAACAGCCGCTTGCGACGGTTTCTCGGACGGGGATGGAGCTCTGGAGGGTGAGGCGCGGGACAGGCACATAGATTGGAGTCGCGTCAGCGCTGAGTGGTTTTGCTGTTTCTGCCAGGCTCCAACAGGAGCTGCTGTCGTGCGGTGAATGTCGTCGTTCCGGAAAGGATTATTAATTCTCATGTACAGGGTAGAAGGTGTGGGCATGGGTACGTTACCAGTGTACCGCCTGGGGCACGGCAGCCCGTTCGTTTAAAAAACGCTACTTGGTCGGTCGCAGCCCCGACGCGGCAGACACGCACAAACAGGCTCTAGCAGGCCTCCCGCGTAGGATGCGACCGCAACTCTCTTCGGGTCCCATCAGCTTTACGGTGACTTTCTGCCGCGTGCCGCGTGCCCTGCCGTTCGCGGGTGCCCCGGTGGGGCTTCCCGGCGCTCGCTGCATCCTGGTGCCGTGTGTTGACGGCTGCCCGCTGTGTGCGCGGGCGCCGGGTGGTCAAGTGCGCTTAAGGATGGCCCTGGGATGGCATATGATGGCCTTTGTGGCCGTTGCATGGCTAGGACCCCATAAGTCGTCAACGTGAGGGCATGCGGTCATGCTGCCTTCAAGGGGGTGGTATACAATGCAAGGGTTTCGGACAGCAGAGCGGTTTCTGTCCTGACCGAAGTGCTACAGGCGTGGAACCTTTCTTTTGCTTGTCGAGGTGCGTTAGACATTGCTGGCCGTAGCGGTACGGCCGACGGTGTATGTGAAGGCACCCGGGGGGGGGAGAGGCAGAATACATCAACCATGTCGAAGTTTGACATGGAGCCCAAGCAACATCGAGCTCATTGGCTCCGAGATGACATTTAACTGCGAGGAACCAAGAGTTCGTGCTACGCGCGCACCACGCCTTCTTTGGTGGTAACGACCTTGCAGTGCCGCAGGGAGGCATTCGTCGTCACGTTCCTCATCACGGACTGGCGGCACCCATAATCGTTCACTCGGTGTAACTGAATGCGCAACCGCCTAGCACATGCAGCGCTTCGCAGAGCGGCCCCGTCCTCCCTGCATGCGACTCCTCCGCAGTTAGCTCGTAGCCAGTGAAGTGCATGTTGGCCCACCTGAGGCCCACCTCATACCGAGGCGCACCGCAAGCATGTTGCAGTATTACTATCATACACATGGCTTCCACAAGCACGCACATTTGCATGACGTAACACATGGCTTCCTGCTCTGAGCCCACTATCGCCTTTCATCCATGCTTCATACGGTTACGCCAATGGGCGGTCGCCGGGACCACACACTCCCCTGCTGCCCGGTACGACATGCACGAGCTACGATCCTGTCTGTCACGTCAGCGACCTGCACGCCGCGCGCACGCATCCCGCATCCCGCAGCAGCACTCAGGAGGACCAAGCCAGCAAAGAGGTTTGCATTTCCCGTGGTCCGTCCAGGCCAACCTCGCAGCCCGAAACGGTAAGGGCACAAAGCCGGTCCCAGGCAGCTGGAACGCTTCTCCGAAAAGTTCATTAAAACAAAAGGTATGCTGGCAGGCTCCTCCACTCCCGCTACCACTCTCGCTACTCGCCGCCGCCGTCCGCCAGTCGCAGCTTCCTCCGCAGCCACAGCACCACAAAGTCGGCCAGCGCCACGGCGGGCCGCGCCCCCGTCGCCAGCGGCCGGCCGCCCGCCGACGGCTGCCAGCCGTGCGCGCCCAGCGCCGCCGCGCGGTGTGCCAGCGCCGCCGCCAGCGCGCCCCAGTCGGCGCAGGCGAAGAAAAAGTGGTCGCAGCCGGGGCACGGCACGTGCTCGAGCGACGAAGAGGATGCCAAGGAGCAGGCCGACGCGCCGTCGGTGCTGCCGGCTCCTCCGGCCGGCGCCGGGCCGGCAGCGCACGTCGCCAGTTCGTGGGCAGCTGCGACGTGGTCGCCAGCGGTGGCCGCATCGGCTGGCCCGCTCTCCGCTCCCGCAGCCGCCGCCCGGGCGTCCCGCTGCTGCGCGGCGCTGATGGCGGCCTCCAAGCTCCCCGCGTCCGTGAACTGGTCCCGGTCTCCGCAGGCCAGCAGGCGCGGCAGGCCCCGGGCCGCGTCTGAGCTGAGCGCCTCCCAGGCGGACAAAGAGCCCAGGAACACCCTAGACAACGCGCCTACGGCGGGGGCGTGCGTGGGGGTGGCGTAGTGAATAAGGGGTAGGGGTGGGAGTGATGGAAGCGAAGGATGTGGGGCGGTGGGCACACTGACAACGATGCGACGACCCGAACTATTGAGTGGCACCAGAGAGACCTATACAACGATATAGCCTACCCAATGCAGCACCCAACGGGCAGGGCGCGAGGAGGCGCACACCCACCCATCGGCAGCCCCACGGTCACGAGCGCCGCCACGTGGGGGCCCAGCAGCGGCAGCGCCCTGGCCGCCACAACCGATCCGTAGCTGTAGCCAACGAAGGCGAAGCCGCGATCTGACGGCTTCGCCGCCGGCACCGCAGCGGGGCCGTCAGGCAGGGGCGGGGCAGCCACCTGCGGCAGCCGCTCTCCGGTCACTGCCTGGCCCCCTGGCGACTGCGGCGGCAAGCCGTGGACGGCCTCCGTCGCCGTCCCCTCCTCCGCTGCGACAGGCCGCGGCCTGGGGAGCAGTGTCGCCAGGTGGTGCACCAGCGCCACCAGGTCGTCCACGTCCGTGGCGGTGCGCAGGGAGCGGAAGCCGCCGGAGCTGCCTACGGGCGGCGGGCGGGGGAGGTCGTGGGGCAGGAGCGGGAAGGGGGGTGTCTAGGCGGGGTCCCTGACCAAACACTGGCGCGGCTGCAGGATGCGATCCCTCTCCGTCTTGCCACGAGGATTGCGATTAAGCAGCGAGCTACTGCACAACAAGAAAACAAGTTGCCCGTCGGAGGGGCGCCATCCCCACGAACGCTTATCGTGCAACTTACAGCTGCAATCGATCTCCCGCTGCAACCCGTCCTCCGTGCGCGGATGTCGTATTTTTTAACGACCCCCTGTGTCCACACCCGTACCCGCACCTGCTCCGCGCATGTTGTAGCGGACCACAGCGGAGAAAGACCCGCTGGCAAGGGCTGCCCTGGGCGCCATCGGATGGATATGCGGACGGCGAGGGAACAGGGCGTAACATGATGGAGAAGGGGCTCGGAGCTGGGGCCGCCATGCACAATGCCCCCGGACGCTGTCTCGACAGTACACAGGCTTGTTCAGGAAGCCCCCCTTAGCTGCGTGCCGTACAGATAACGACGCCCCATGGCCAAACAATGTATGGCCTTCCGTCCCGAGGAGCAGTCCGCGGAGCCCGGTACCACTGGGTCCGGCAGCAGCACCTGCATATGGACGTGACCACGTGGTCGTCCATGCAGCCGCCCAGCCACGCCCACGGGTGGAGCGCCAGGAGCACCGGGCGCTTATCAGTGTTGTTGCAAGGACCTGTACGCAGGTCGACGTGCGCACTGATGGGTTTCAGTTCCCAAGACCAGGGAAACGGTTGGGTGGGAGCGCAGTTCACACGACGCCACATGTGCACGGCGCACGGGGGGGAGGGGGGCAAGGCGAAGGGCTCTGCACGGAGGATGGGAAAGCGGGCCGCATAGCTTCCCGGATACGATTTCAGGCATGCCCGCACCCGATATTTCGATGTCCACCTCCAAGCTGACGCCTCGGTCGTCGAGAGGGACGAGCTGTCGCACCATTTCGCAGTCTGTCACCGCCAATAGACTGCTATGTGAGGAGTCATAAATCTTCCTAACTACGAGCATTAGAATGGCCCACCGGGAATGCACACTTCTACCTGGTAGGCCGTCCGACCGCTCTTCTTCTCACCGTACACACCGCAAAACGGTTGTGAGCCGCGAGCCAGTGAACAGATCAAGAACTTGAAACTTTGCAACTACAAAGAATTAAGAAGAGCGTTGGTCAGCGTGCATCCTTTGTCTTGACCTAGTTGCCGCACTCGCGTTCTGGCACGCATCATCGTTTTACTGCTAGATGATATCTGGGCAGCGTCACCTGTAGCCTCTTGCTGGCCCGCGGCCCTTTGACGCGGTGGCGCACACTGCACTCACGGTCGCCTTTTGCTGGCGCATGATGGCTTAGCGTGGAGCTGTGGACTGGCGCGCACGCTCGCTGCGGACTGACCTGGCAGGGCCGGGCGTTGTACCATGGCGAGCAAGCAGGACAGCGAGACGAGGACAATCCTCAAAAAGCTTGCGCTGTACCTCCCTGGATTCTACCTCATATACTATCTAGTGAGAGGGGACGGAGGAGGGGGCTGAGGGTGGCGTGTTGGGTGTTGGGTATGGATAGCGTGCGGCACGACGGGGATGGTGGCATGCAGGCCTGCTTATGGTGGAGATTATGTACCGAGGCGCGGTGGGCTACCGGTCGGACGGTAAGATCAGTAGCACAATATGCTTGAGCGGGACTTCAGCAGCATCCACCGTTGGCCCTACGGCCCCGTGCCCTCCCTTCACCGCTCCCCGACTCCCCTGCCCTCCCCGCTCTAGTGGAGCATCCTACTGGTCGGCTCGCTGCACGTTGGGTGGGGAGAACTGGGCCGCTACCCCTTCCGCTTTCGGAAAAGCGAGTTTAACCCGCAGCGGAGAGATGCGGCCATGGGTGAGGAGCGTTACCGAATGCAGGAGCGGGATGGGGAGGGGAGGGGCAACTGGTGCGGCACGAGCTCTGAGGAGTGTGGAATGGAATCACATGTCACCATGGGGTTGGTCAGCCCCAGAACCTTCATGTCTTAGGCTGGGAGGTTTGCGGTTCGGGCTTGCTACTCATGTGGGAGCTGCAAAAGTGGCCCTGGAGGGAGTAATCTCACTCCCAACTGCTTCTTCGGCCGTGAAGTCGTAACCGCGTCGGCCTATCCCTTCTCCCCTTGCTCTTTTTTGGCATCTGGTTTGTTGTCCAATACCCGCCTCCCAGTGTTTTTCTCCCGGCTTCCCACCCACCCC
The DNA here is from genome assembly GCA_001584585.1 of Gonium pectorale. Classification (NCBI taxonomy): domain Eukaryota; kingdom Viridiplantae; phylum Chlorophyta; class Chlorophyceae; order Chlamydomonadales; family Volvocaceae; genus Gonium; species Gonium pectorale. The sequence continues at coordinate 197,608 of LSYV01000091.1, read as the reverse complement.
TCTCTTTACCTGGTTGGCATGCGTTTCGGGCTTCCTCTGCTGCGGACCCTCTCGCGTCTCGCCTGGGCGCTTCGGTAGACTTGGCTCTTGGTGGACCGACTGGAGACGGCTCGCATGCCGACGCCGAGAACCATCTTCATCCCAGTGGACGGACAGGGACGGCACGTGCCTCGGGTATCGCTATAGAGAACGGCTTCAACCTCATGACTCCTTCCTCTCCCTACCCTGCTCTTCCTGCCGCCAGGCGCCTGGCTGGCCATGGTGCTGACGTACGTGTGCAGCCTGGGCCTCACGTACGGCGTGGTGGCAGCCACGCGCAAGAGCTGGGACTACGTGTTCACCAGCTCACTGCTGCACCTCATACTGTGCATTGCAGGTGGGGTTCAGTAGACCTGGGGTGGCGATGTGTGCAGGGGTCGTCCTGGTGCGGCCCTCGGGCGCGGGAGCTCGCGGGCTCTTGCTAATCAGCACCGCGTCCCGCGGGCTTTGCTGCACTGCTGTTGGCTGACCTGCGGCTTTGGCATGTGCCTCATGCCCAAGCTTTGGCGAACCGGCTTCGGTCGGGGACCCATGGGGCCCAGTTATGTGGATTGAACCCAGAGTGGCTCGCGCGATGGAGTGGACGGGTCCGCGGCCTGTGATTTGCTGTAGCCGCTCTGTTTGTACATGTGCTTGCGAGCCTCCCCTCCCAGTAATCAGGATCGTGGCCTGAGCGCCGCCTGGGATGCGAGCTGGGCCGGGGCACTCCCTAGCCCAATTTGCATCCCGGGGTCCGTGCAAGTGCCTGTCCTAGCTTTGTATGTATACATACGCCCAACGCCTCCATGCGTACCACCCTCTCTCGCCCGTATTGTCTCCGCAGTGAACCAGGCGTTCCCGACGAATTGGATCTGGTGGTTTACCATGTTGCTGGCCTCCGCGCTGCTGACGGTCGCGGCTGAGGTGACCAACTACTGGCTGAGGGACATGCGGGAGATCAAGCTGGTGGGTGGAAGGGCTTGCGAAGGGAACGAGCTCGGAAGGGGCTGGACAAAGGTTGGCTGTGAGTGCGTTGGTGGGTGGGCTGGTGTGCTGGCTGGTGTGCTGGCCGGTGGGCTGGCTGGTTCATGGGAAAGCACTGGAGTTGCGTTGAGGGCGGGAGGGGGAGCGTGGCGGGGGGCATCGATGGCTGCGCTTGTGGGGTTGTAAGGGGGCTGCGGATGCCAGGAATTGATGCTCACAGGAAGAAATAGGACTTGCATGCACTCGTCTCGATCCATCCAAACCTGATAGCAAGTGACGGAGCGGTCACGCTTGAAGCAACAGTACCAGTTCTGCTATCCCGCTGCCACTACGCTCTGATACATTCCGCCCTCTGACGATAGCGACCCCTCACGCACCATGGCCCGGTATCCCGCCGCAGGTCGGGGTATAACAACGGCTCGGCGGCTCCGCGGCTGGCTGTGCGAGGCTGCTGCCGCCGGTCTTACTTGCGGTCGGGCAGGGGTCCGCTGCGTACAGCGCCCCGGCTCCGGGGGGCTCTGTCGGCGTACCGGGCTCTGGGGCTCAGGGACGATGGCTGGAACCGGTGCTGGGATTGGGCCCTACGGAGCCCAGGCCTCGCTGGAGGGAGCTGTTGCACCTCGCTGAAGATGGAGGGCCATCTCCAGCTGAGAAAGTGCACGATGGCAATCACGCAGTTTTGCCTTGCGGGCGCGCTACCTGGGATTGTTGCAAGCCCTGAGCGCCAGCCTGGATGGATGTTCGCGATAATGCGCGGTGTGCTGAGTGGAATTGGTTCACGCGTGCGACGAAGGAACGCAGCTGTACTACCCGGCGCCGGACATCTCGCGGACTCTCACGTCATGACCGGGTGTGGGAAATGGAACTCACACCTAAGCGTCGCATGCGATGCGGGCGCGTGGTGCCCTTCGACATTGAAGGTCCTTGGTGCGTGCTGGCGCACCCTGCATGCGCATTGGCAAGGAGAACGCCGCAGGCCACCTGTTCATGCCATCTAGTGTAGCCGTACGTAAAACCTAAGGAGCGTGTCGCGTCCGCGCCCTCCCTATGAGACTAGTGCCTCGCCCATTGCCACGTGCATTCATCTGTGTTTTTGTCGTACCCGTGCACGGGCCACAGGTTGGCCTGTTGATGCGGTAACCCTCGAGGGGCCTAAACCCAGAGGAAATCCGATTCAAATTGCGTCATTTTATAGCCAGTGCTGCTGCGAGCGTGAAGGCAGGTGGTTGCAGGACCGGGACGTCCACTGCATGCGGGTATGAGGTAGAGGCACTATTTATTGACACGACACTGGCTTCAGGTTGCGATGCTGAGGTTGGTTGGCGCCGTATTCTCGGTGGAGGTACGTTCGAGAAACGAGTTACGATGCGCTGTTCAAATTTCAATGGCATAGTGGGGCATGGAAATTCTGCGCCGCTCCTTCCTTGCCGGCCAGGATGTGCCTGAACTATGGGCCTTCGATAACCACATGGACAGGGTGTGCGACCCACGGACCCGTCCGCACCATTTACCATAATCTGCACTCTGCAAAACGCCCAACACACGTAAGCTACATGATACAAGTTGATCGAACATGCCTGCTGCGCAGGGTACACAGCTTATGCATACTTCGAACGCTGCCGTTCTAAATGCCCGGCTGCTAATCCTGATTAGAAAACAGCGTACATGATGACATAGCCCTCTCCTTTTACAGTACCGCTGTTCACAAAGTTGCTATTCCCGCAGCGGTCAACGACTCCGGCAACCCAAGCAGGACGCAGTATCCAGTGGATCATGCTCTGACACTAACTGAAGAATGCCGAAACAGGCCGATATTAGGGTCAGCGTGCCAAGCTGCACCGCGGCGCAGTTTTGGGACCTGGTCTACGAGCGTCCCGAGGCGACTGAGCGTTATCACCTCAGGCAAGGATTTTTCGTACTGATTCCCTGAGGTTCTCGCGGGCGGTGTGGGGGAGTGGACCCATGTAGCGCCATCCGTCCTGTGGTTTGGGTTTTACACCTTCCTTACCCCGCCTCCCTTTGTCTCACCCTTCCACTTTCACACTCTAACCATACCCTTTGACCATCTTCTTGCAAACCTTGCATTGCTGTTTCTGGCGCTCTCCTCCTGGCTTGGCCCTCCAGCTTCAATGCGGTAAGCACGTTGCCGACTCGCCGAAACGCTGTCGCGTACATTACCCGGAGCCATACGCACGTCCTGCTGCCCCCTCTCCCTGCGTCCCTTGTGCATGGTGCACTCTCTTCCCCGCACCCTGCGCGTCTAGTTTGCCTGAGGTCCTACACCCCGTCCACCGTCGGCGCTGGAGCGACTGCAAACGCCTCCGTATCCCATCACTCGCAACCGCTGCCGTACCGGAAGAGCCACGTGTCCCCCCAGCCCGTTGATATCCACACCCTTATCCGCGAACCGCCCATTCTTAGCCCATTCCTCCCCCGCTCCCCGCTCCTCGCCTCTTTCCCGCGCCCCGCCCCGCAGTCCACGTCAACCAGCGTCACCCCCTGGTCTGCCTGCAGCCGCACGGTCCGCTTTAGCATGCCGCTGAGGATGCCCGACTTCGTCAAGAAGCTGGTGGGGCGAGGGGGCAGGGGGCAGGCACCCCGGTCAGGAAGCCAGGTGCAAAGCCAAGATGCGGGGTGGAGCGCGTGGAGTCGCGGGCCGATGGACGCGGGCGGTGTTGGAGCCGGGGCCAGGACGTTGCTGCCATGCCCCCCACCTGGCTCCTGCGCCCGTCCTTCCCATCCTGATCAACGCCTCGACCTGCATCCTCCAGCGCGTCTCCCATAGGGGCCGGGGCACTCCATCTGCCGCTCACCATCACCTTGGCACGGCCTCTGTCCCATCCCTGGCCGCCTCGCACCCGCCCCGCCAGGTCGGTCTGGACAGCGTGGCAGTGACGGAGGTGCAGCGGGTGCTGTGGCACGGCGCGGGCTCCTTCAGCGTGTCGTCCGAGACGGCCGTCGGGGGGCTAGGTGCGCTAGCGCGGGCGGAGGCCGGCGGACGTCGGGTGACTGCGGCGGGGCAGGGACAGGGATGTGAAGGTGGTCAGGCAATTGCTGGGTGGGCTGGACCCGCCGGGATCCGTACATTCAGCATAGTCTTGCCTTTCCCCGAGCCTAAATGCCTAGTGCGAGTCAGGTTAGTACAACCGCGCCTACGATGTTCTGCCGAAACTCTCCTCAGGCACGGGCCGCTTTACGACGGCGCTGCAGCTGAGCGTCACAGAGCTGGATGGCCCGGGACTCGGCTCCGGACCTGGAGGGCCCGCAGCGCCCGACGGCGAGGGCGCCGCGCTGGCGCCGGGGGCGCCCGGAGCTGGTCCCCAGCAGTCTGGCGCCTCGACTGCCGGCACCGGCCTGCAGCTGGTGTACTCTGTCCGCTGTGCCGCGTCGTCGGTTCCCTGGCCCATGTCGGCCACCATCGAGAACCTCATGGCGGACAAGGCGCTGGTGCGTGGGGCGGGGTAGGGGGGCCAACCAGGGTAGCGGTCGAATCGCTCCGCTAGCCACCGGGTGTTGATCTGGTTTGCCCTGGACTGCATGCGGCTGGCCTGCTTCCCTCTCTGTCCCCGGCCCAAAGGGAATCCAAAACTGCAGCGAACAGCATGTTCGGTTATCGTGTGCATTGCATCCATCCCATCTAGCAGCTCCGCACCCCAGACCCGCCCACCCGGTCGCCTGCCCGCTGCCCCATTCCTCCCCTCTCTTTCGCCTGTCCACCGCCCCATCGGCACCGCCCGCCGGCCTGCCCTCCCGGCAGGTGTCGATGCAGTCGTTCCTGGACTTCTGCACGCAGCTGCTGGAGGAGCAGGCGGCGGGGCTGGGGCCGGTCGCGGGCGCCAGGGCGGCCGCGGGCGCCGGTGAGGCCGCGGACGGTGGCTCGCTTCCGGCCACGGCAGCATGCGCCGCAGGTACGTACGTACGTACGGGGGCTGGACGCGGGATGGCCGCGGTCGGTGGCCACGAGTCACGCAGCACCTGCGGGGGCTGGGCGGTGCATGTTCCTTCCCGTCACGTGCGGGAGCTGCGCCGCGCCCCTGGCGGCTTCAAAGCTAGCGGCCCACCCCACCTTGCACCCCCAACGCAACCGCCTGTCCTTTGCGCCTTGGCAACCGCTGCTGCCGCCAGGCCAGCGCCGGCCGTCTCTCCTGCGCCCCAAGTGGCCCTGCCCCAGCCAGCACTCGCAGCTCCACCTGCGGCCCCGCAGCCGCACAGCGGCCCGCAGCACCCGCACCGACCGGGCAGTCACCCCTGCCACCGCCGGCCCGACGCTTCTGGGGCTGCAGCACAACGTACCGGCCGCTGTGCGTGGTGACGGCGGCGGCAGCGTCCACTCCGGCTTCCACGTCTGCGCCCGCCTCAACAACCCGATCCCGCGCCCGCAGGAGGCGCACCGGCGACAGCAACGGCAGACGGCGCCCCTCACGCCGTTGCGCCTGCCCCACCCGCGGCCGTCCAGCGGCCCCCCTCGATACGGCACCGCTGGCCCAGTATCACCTGCCAGCACGACATTGTCGCTGGCGGTGCCGCGCGCGGTGGAGCTGACCCGTGGGTCGCTGCCAGCGGGCACGGCGGCGCCGCCGGCGACCCTTTTCTGCTACGGCGGCAGGACACGCTGGGAGGCGGGGAGATTTACTGGGATGCGCCCGAGAGTTTCACTGCCGGAGGCAGCGGAGGCGGCTCAGGTGCGTGTGCGTGTTAGCCGGGGATTAGCTAGGGGCTGTGCTGGCACCCATACGCCCAACGACGAGCCCCCTCCTAAACAAGCGATGACCGCAATGAACTAGCTTGCTGAGCCTGTTGGTCGCCGAGCGTTGCAGACGCCCCACTGCTGCCAGTTCCCAGACCCATGCTCCGCGCTCCCAACGCATTCGCAGGCCACAGCAGCGGCATCGTCAGCCCGCGCCAGGCTGCCCTTCTTTCCGGCGGTGGTGGTGGCGTCGGTGCGGCGCTCCGCCACCTGTCGGCCGACCAGGCATCCGCGCCTGCGCTGCAACACGACGGCGCCGCCGCCGGCACGGACGCTGCGGGTGCGGTCCTAGGCGGCTGCGGGTTCATCTCCTACAGCGGCGCAGACGGCGCCACGGCTGCGACTGGATCTCGCAGCGTGGCGGTTACGGTTGAGCGTATGGCGGATGCCGTTGGTCGGTTGGATTCCAAGGTGGACCTCCTGCTGGCAACGCATCGTCGTCGCCAGGGCGGCGGAGGGGGCGGTGGCGGCAGATGGCTTCTGCGACTGGTGGCTGTGCTGCTGCTGGCGAATCTGCTCACAGTGGGGTTCTGGCTGCTGCACCCACATGCTACGGGCTTTGGCCAGGCGGCAGCGCTGGAGGAGCGGGAGGAGTAAGCACAAGCGCGGCCAATCCGGGGATCGTCGGGCGCGGCGCCGGCGGCCTGGCGCCCCTGTCACTGCCCCTGACCCTGCCCCTGCCGGTCGTGCTCAGCGCGGGGAGCAGCAGAGGCGGGGAGGGGACTGGTCCGACGGCGGCAGCCGAAGGCGGCGGCAGCGATGGCCGCCGCGCGGGGAGCCGACGGCTGGTGCAGCTGGCACACCGCCTCGACGCCGCCAGTGGCGCGGTGGCCGGTGGCGGGGGCAGCAGCGTCGTAAGGAGCCGCCAGCGGCGGCGATAGCAATCCGGGATGCACCGGGCCCTGCCGTGAAAGTGTGTGTCCCCAAACATTTCATTGGCGCACATTGGAAGTGAGCTAAACAGGAGTGTCTAGGCTTGGTGATGCGTCCTTGGCGATGGAACTACAGGCATTAAGTAGCAATGGCAGGGCCGTTCCAATCCAGAAATGCCAGCAAGAGATCGACCGCAAGGCGTGCCGCTCAGGATGGCCGCATGCCGCATGTCCGACTGGACCACTGATGTGCAATATCGGAGGTTGCAGTCCTGGAGGCCCGTGGTACCATATGGCATGTTGGCATTTGACTGTGAGGAGCTGCGGCTGATCAGTGCATGCATGCCATATGCGGGAAGGACAATTAAAACCGTGGGGACCCAAAAGCGCTCGAGACGCGCTGAGCAATCAGCCCAAGTGAAATCCATACGGCACGCACGCACGCACGGGGTAGCGCAGGCGCCCATTGGATGGCGTGCGCGTTTCAATATTATTGACAACGCGGCGGCGGGTAGGTGCAGCAAATTAACGGCAAGGCACGCCATAAAGTGGCGTCAAACTTAAAGTCTGGCCTTAAAGTTGGGGCGACAGAAAGTCTGCGTGCTGGTTGGAGGAGGCTCGTAACCCGCCGCTCGCTCGTGGGCGTGGCAGTTTCCTTCGGCCTCGCCCAGGAAACAAGGGACCGCGCGCTTGCGGCGGTGGGGGAAAAATGTAGCGTGGCGCCGTCGCCTTGGGCCTTACACGCCGTTGTTGCCACAGACGCCCTGCTGCCGAGTTTCCCTACCTCGCCTTTGTACTCGGCCCCCTACTTGCCCCTGGGTTATAACAGAGGCTCCCCCCGCCCCTCCTGCACCACTCGCCGCGCCGTTCAACGCTCTTCCTCAGCCGCGCCCCAGGCCCCGTCCCTGGTTCTTGGGTTACAATGGAGGCTGTACCTGACCCTGTGTTTCCAGCGCCACCAAGCCCCGCCCCCTTCCCCTTGGGCAGCTTGGGCAGGGACAGACGCTGATTGTGTATCCCGTGGGCCATGGCCTCCATCCCGCGCTGTTGCCCTAGATCCTTGTATTATGATGGATTGGAGGACCGCGATTCCGCCCCTCCAGCGCTGCCGTACCCCTGCACGCACGCGACCGCGCCCTGCTGTTCCGCCTTGGGCCCTTGCATGAAGTGCGATGGACGCCCTGCCTGTATGTGCCCGATTGCCCCGCGCCCCGCCTTGTATGGCTGCTCGGGCGGCACGCCCTGCCCCTCGCCCTTCAGAAGCCGGCCTGTGGTTCACCATGCGCGTCGCCAAAGGTGGCGCCAGGAACTCCCTTGGCCATGAGCCCGGGGCCCTTGGTACTGAGGGACGCCCTTACTTGCCCCGCATGCAATCACCGTGCCGTACCATTCTGTCCCGTCCGTCATCCTGGGCTCTTCGAATGTATAGGACGCCCTCCCCCGCGTGTCCCATGATCCAGCGCCCCGCTTCCTCGCTTGCCCGGGGTTCTTGGGCACAGGCAGGTACTAAGCAATCCCTTGGCCCCACGCCCCGCCCCCTTGACCTGCTGGACTCTTTCCAGCAAAGAAAATGCGTTATCTCCATGATCGCACGCGAGAGGCGTGGGGAGACGTGCCACAAGGTCCGCAGCAGCAGGAGGAAGAAACGGAGCCTGCCGTGAAATGCGTCAAGCACAATCAATGCCCGCCGATTCTCCGTCTCCATCCATCCACACCTCAACAGGGAACCTAGCTAGCCGCTGCCCTCGAGCCGGGAGGGCTCGCCTGCCCGTCTCGTGGCTCGTCGTCGCCCGCCGTGTATTGTTCTTCTGCAGGTGGTATTGCTTCCTGGTAATTGCTTCCAGAAGGGACCCTGGCCTCTGTTGACGCGTATCCACTCAGTGCGTGTGCGCGTACGTCCCGCAGCGCCTTGCGCATGCTTTACTTGCGCCTCGGGGCCAGCCGAGCGAGGTACGCGGCCTCCACCCATCCCCGCCCGGCAGCACTATGTGAGTCTGCGGCGGATGGGACTGCCGCCTCGGCTCCCCATCCAGCCCCAAGCGTACGCAGCTACCTCGGCTCCGCACGTACGCGTGCTGCCGCTCACACCCACCCACCCGGCCGTCGCATACACTCCGCGCATGATAACGGCCGACTAAATTACTTGGCCTCTCTAGCTAGCCCCCGCAGATGCCTAACCGGACCGGAGCCCCATGCGGGTTCGTCCATCCGTACCGCCCGGCAGGGGACGGAAAGAAATCCAGGCACGGCGGCGACACTCTACTCCCAGCCCCCTCCCGTTGTTCAACCTTTCACCCTGCCACTCCACTCCCCTCAGCCGCTCGCTCGTCATCTCGTACTACTCCCCCATTTGCAACACAGCAGCAAGGTAGCGCACAGTTACAGCCGCCGCCCAGCGGCGGCCCGCGCTTACCCCTACCGCCTCTCGCGCGGTATTTGCTTCTCTGGTGCCGCTTTCTTGCTTGCTCCCAAGCGGGAGCAGGCGGGTCGGTGCGATGGATGGGATGGGTCGGTGGCTCACTTCTTGGTGCCGTCGGTGGGCAGGCCCCGGAAGCGCCACTGCTGCAGGCCGCCCTCCACCCAGAAGATGTTGCTTGCGCTCCAGCCGGCCTGCGTGGGTGGGTGGGTGCAGGCGTGTGCGCGTGCGCGTGCGCACATTCTACCGGTAAGCGGGAAAGCACCAGCAGCTGAGCGGGCCGCGCACACGGGAGTGCGCGAAGCTCCTCCGCCGCCAGTTAGCAGCGGCACACAGTCACGCACACAACAGGCGCTGCTGGAGCCCACCTGCCGTCCGCATGGGGAGCGGTGCGAGGTCGGGAAGGCAGGGCGTGCGTACAGCGTGTGGGCGGGTGGTTAGTTCGGCACGCACCCCCCTTGCACGCACGCACGCATGTGCGTCTGCGGGGCCCGCCTGGCGGCCGGCCGGCGAGTGACGGCGGTGCACGGACGGAAGGGAACGGATGAACCGTGGTAGGTAGGATACCCTATAACGCGCACACCGATATATCGAACGAACAAACGAACGAACGGACGTCATCATTGGCATGGCATGGCTTGCGTGCGATGCGTGCGCGCTCCACCCGTCTCGTATGCATGGCCGGCCGCCACAGTTACCCCGCCCTCCCCACATGCACCCACCCGCACCCAGCCTCGCCCGCACGTGCGCACACTCACGCGCGCGCGCACGTCCAGACATCGACCCCCCAGCCAGCCAGTGTGTGCCAGGCCTCCGCCCGCCCGCTCCCGACTCCCTCGCGCCTGGATCGATAGCCCCCCAGCGCGCTGCAGCGTTTATGCGGGTGAGGAGCCCTGCCTAGCACCGCCTCGAGCCACCACCCACTGGCCGTCACGTTGTTGCTTCCCGCTTTGGCGCAAACCGCGCGCACGCTGCACACCGCAGCCCGGCCTCCACGGTTCCCGATCCAAACCATTTCCGCGCGCCCGTCGGACATCGAGACGCCCCTCGCTCCCCTCTCTGCCCGCCCCTCTCTGCCCGCCCGCCCTCCCAGCCGTACGTTGATGAGCTCGTAGGCGGCCTTGAGCGATCGCGACTCGCGGCCGAACGCGCGCTCGGGGTCCTTGATGGCGGGCTTGACACCCTTGCGCAGGTCGACCTGGGGGTGGGAGGTCGGGGGCCGGGGGTAGTGGGTTGGAAGGCATTCTCACTAGAGAAGCCCTGGGGCGCATTCCTGGGGGGCCGGGGGTGGGGGGGGGAGCGTGAAAGGGTGCGGTGAGTGGACGTTGTGTGTTGTATGCCGGCGACTGGCAGTGGCCGTTTCCGTACGCAAATCACGTCACATCACCTCCAAACACGGCTCTTCCGCCTTCCCGCTTCCAGCACTGCGCGCCTCAACCCCTCGCCCGCTCGCGGGTGGGATCGGACAGATGGAAGGCAGGGCCTAGGCAGGCTGGCCTCGGTAGCGAAGCCGGATGGGAGGCGCATGTCCTCCGTATCGGTCGGATGCTGAGCAGCGATCCTAGCATCCCCCCGGTCTCCCGACCCTCCGCATTCCGGGCCGCAGAGCCCGCGATGAACCCCCCTGCACGCCCCAAGCTCAGCAACCTTCGCCCATTCGGGGGGCGGGGTGACAATCCCGCCCGAGCACCCGTCCTATCTTGTCGGACAGGGTCCCGAACCAGTCCCGCCTCGTGGGTGGGTAGGTGGTTGTGTGGGTGGAATGGGGCCTGTGTGGATTGGGTGGGGCGGTCTCACCAGCGTGTCCAGGGTGCCCCCGATGGCGCACATGAGGAGGACCTTTTGGTTCTTCTTGAGCGCCTCTAGCGCCTTGGCCTGGTAGTCCGGGTCGCGCTCTGATCGGGGGGAGGGGCGCGGCGGGGTGGGGTGGGGGTGGGGGTGGAGTGGGGTGGGGTGGGGTGGGGTGGAGTGG
>LSYV01000091.1:163970-178214 GCA_001584585.1 Gonium pectorale | reverse complement strand
GTGCCTGGGCGGCCACCGAAAGCGCACGCGCGGAGTGCGTAATGCGGGCCCTCGCGGTGCGCAGCTGCGCCACATCCGCAGCCCACGCCCCGGAGCTGCGGGGTATGGTGGCGGGTACGCGGGCGCTGCGGGGACCGAGGCTGGTGGCGGTTTCGGCGGATGTGGCGGGAGCGTGGGAGGCCGCGGCCGCTGCTGGTCCCGCTGTACGGCCCCGGCGAGCTGGGGCATGCTGCTGTGGTCGGTGGCGACGCTGGGGCTCTTGCCGCCGCGGGACTGGCTCGAAGCTGCGCTGCGGGCCGCTGCTGCCCTGGCGCTGGCGGCGCCGCCGCTGGCCCTCGCGACCACGCTGCACGGCGCGGCGCGGCTGGGGGCCCTCGAGCCGGCGGCGGCTGTGGCGGACCAGGCGGCAGCGGATGCTGGGGAGGTGCAGGAGTCCGCGGTGGCGCCGGTTGGAGACGTCGATGCGGACGCTGTGCCGCCAGCGCCCTTGCTGGCCGTCGCAACGGCTGGGTGGAGGAGCCGCACCGCCGACGCTGGCAGCTGTCGGAGCGGCGATGCGTCGGACTCCGACTCGGCGGCCGACCGGCCGCGGGGTCTCCGCCCCCCGTCGCCGCCGCCGCTGTTGTCCTCACAGCCCTCTCCACTGGCGTTTCCGGACGCCCTGTCGCCGCCGCCCGCTCGGCCGCTGCCTCCGCCGCCCGTGCGCTGCCAGTCGCTGCTCGCGGCCTTCTCGCGCGCCTACCTGCGGCGCTGTGCGGGGGCGCTGGGGGCGTTCGGCCCGAGCCAGGTGGTGGACCTGCTGCAGGCGCTGCTGGTGTGTGTGTGGTGGGGGGGGGCGCTGCAACTGGGGAAGGGCCCTCGAGGCGGTGAAGGAGGATGGGTCGTCCCGCTGGGCTCGCATGCCCGTGTTGGCTCCGGTCTACTCCACCGCATTCGCTGATCTGGCTAGATGGGTGCATAGCGCCACATGCTGGCCTGCATCTCCATACCGGTACAAAGTGGGACGCGCCGTGTTGCACGCCTTCTCGTCAGGCGCCGTCGTTGTGCAGGGTTGTCGTCCTGCTGGGACGGTCTTCGCTGCATGCCAGCCAGGCAACTCAGCCTCGCCACCCCTTCCTCCCACTCTGCACCACCCTTCCCCTCGTCACAGGCGCTCTCTACGTCAGGCCACCTTCCTCCGCCCGCCGCCATGCCGCTCCCGCTGCCCTCGCTGCTGGATGCGGCGGCGTCACGGCTGCAGCGCTGCTACCAGCACGGCCTGGGGCTGCGACACCTCACGGCGGCGGCGGCGGCGCTGGCGGCGCTGCGGCACGCCCCGCCGGCGGCCTGGATGGACTGGTGGATGGACGAGGTGTACGACAACCTTGTGCGGCGCCGCCGGCTGAGCGCGCGCGACTTGACGGCCGCCCTGCGGGTGAGCGGGCGCCGAGCCGTCCGGGAACGGCGCAGGAGTGGGGCCGTGGGGTTGGACCCTCCCCACTTCAAACCGCCTCGCGACGGGCTTCTGCATCGCCTTATGAAACTGCGGCGGAGAGCCGCTATGGGAACAAGCGACCGCGACCGCGTGCACGTCTACCGCCACATTTACATACGTGTTACTGGCTGGGGAGGGGTCGGACGGGCTGGGACATGGGGTTCGTTGGTAGGTCGGCTGCACCCTGAACGGGTCCGACTATGCAATCACCCTCCCAGCTTTTCGCTTCGGTCAGTTCTGACCGCCCCTCCACCCGGGGTGTGGGATGTGGATGTGTCCTCCACAGGGCGTGGCGTCCCTGGGTCGCGCCCCGGGCCCCACCTGGTCTGCGGCGGCGCTGGCGGCGGCGGGCCGCCCCACCCTGCGGCGCACCAGCCGCGCCCGCCTGACGGAGCTGGCGGAGGCGCTGGCGGAGGCGGGGGTGCGGCTGGACGTGGCGCCGCAGGGCGGTGACGCTGGCGGTGACGGCAGCAGCGGGGGCGGCGCGGAGCGGCTTGTGAGCTCGGAGGCGGGCGAAGCCCGTATATCGCAGCCGACGGGGCCGTCGGAGGCGACTTCGCCAGCGGAAAGGCCGGGCCCGAGGGCGTCGGCCCCGGCGGCTCCCGTCGCTGGCCTGGCTGCTCGCCGGGCCTGGCTGCGTGACTTTTTGCGCTGCTGGGTGGAGGGCCGGCCGTCAGGTCGCAACCACGGAGACATCCGGCGGCCGCGGGCCCTGCCTACTGTGCAAGCCGGCGGCCGCCGCCGCTGCCGGGTGCGCGACGCGCGGCACTTCCGGCGGCGGCGCACTGCGCCCGTGGCCCCGTCCCCAAAGGAGTCGCAGAGGTGAGCTGCCGCCGATCGGAAGAGCCTGGGTCGTAGCCTGTTTGCGGGCTGGAGTAGGCATCAGACGGAGGAGAGTGGCCGTGCCGTGCCGGGAACGGTTGACGGCGGAACGGTTGCCGTGCAGTGGAGGCGGAGGCATGCGGCTCGGTCTGGCGCGTGCAGCCTTGCCTTGCCGGGACAATACGACCGATCACCACCGAGCTTCGTGGGGATTCCGGCTCACGCCCAGCGTGATATACGGGGAGAGTCCCTGCACAACCGACCAGTCGTTGGGCCGTCCCGCTCCCTGCCCCCATCCCTCCAGTAGGAACGCTGCCCAACCTCTTCCCCACGCCCCCACCCCCTTGCCCTGCCCCGCCCCCCAGAATGCTGTGCGCCCTCACGGCTGTGGCGGGCCCGCCGCCCTCCTGGCCCGCAACGCACCGGGCCGCGCTGGAGCTGGCGATGACGGGGCGGGTGCTCTCGCGCGGGCTGCGCCGGCGGCTAGTCGACAGGGCGGCTGCGCGGCACGGCGCAGGGCCTGGAGGGCCTTCGGCCGTGGCGGGCGGCGACGGTAGCGTGGCCGGTGCCCCTGCCTTGTGATGCGGGGGTGCTAGTTAAAGGCAGCACTGCGCGGTCGGTGGTGAGACCCGTTGAGGTGAGGCTCTGGACTGAGATGCCGTCCGCTCGGGCAGCGTTGTGAGGCGTGCCCGTTTTCACCCGTTGGCTCTATTGTGAGGCGTGGAGTATCAAGTCCACTGGAGGTAGGAGAGGGCTGAGCATGCGAGGGGGGGCGTTAGAACTCGTAGCTACTCGTAGTTAGTCGCGGGGTTGTCAGAGCAAAGGTTTAGGTCAGCTGCCGTGCGTGGAGTTGCGGTGGGCTTTGGATGAGGAGAGGGGATGTTCTCATGATCGCGCAAGTGAGTGATAGCGAGGGGACAGGAGCTTGCCCGAATTGCGCCTATGCCTGCACAGCATTGGGCCCAGGCCTCCTCGCCGCTGCAGTGATGTGAGGCAGTGCACAGTTGATGTCCTCTTTACGAGAGCGGCATTGCCTGCAGCCTCGCCTCACATCCGCCCCTGGATGCTGCATCTGCTCGGGCTGCGGGGAGCCCGGTGTTGGCGTGCCGTGTTGCACGGGCGTGTGCTAAAAACCCCGTACACAATATTGACGCCCAGCTACCGGTACTCATCCAGCCGCTGATGTCACGATCGTAATGCATGTGTAAGGAGTGCCTGTGGGAGCTACGAACACAGCCGTGTACCGAGTACCAGGAGTGCAAAAGGGTGCGCAGGCGAAGAAGCTTGCGTTCTCGGCATGGCGGACCGGTTCCTGCTCTCGCCTGTGTTTGAGGCGCGCGACGAAGCATTATACGTGGGGATCATGCGAGGCATGTCTGCTCTCGGGGTATTTACAGTCTGACCGTCGACAATGAAGGACGCTACCTACCGGTCGCCCATGGGGAAAGGGATTTTGAGCTGGTTCGGAGGTCACGCCGGGTACCGCGATGATGTAACGCTCATGTGCGCGCAGCTAAAACGCTGCTGGCCGCGGTAGTATACTGCCATGCCTACCGGTGCCAAGCACGATCTCGTACCATCTGGTTCTGGTACGGTTGCATGAATCATGTAGCGCCACGTTTTAGCGTCGCGTTACTTTCCTGTGTTCTGTCACAATGGAACCAGGAAGTGAGTGTGAGTTGCCAGTTGGCGCGGAACTCGACCACCTCATCAAGCAGACCTCAAGTGGAACCTGTCGAACGCATCGAAGGTCGGGACATACAGCTGCGTATATCCCTGTGCTGTGAAGGGAAAGCGCTGCCCCGGCCGTTTGCAGCTCATCTACTACGATGGACCCAATCGCGCGCGTTATGCTCGCGTGAAACACGTTCATCACTCGCACGAACAGCCAAGGTGCGAGGCTTCGGACTGTTTGCGATTAACGGGCGTCGATTGGAGCACTGACAACGTATTGAACCATCCCGTACAGGAATGCCACTGGGTATGATGCCGCTGCTTTGGCATTCCACAAGGACGCTGGATCATCCCGGATCGACAAGCCCAGCAGGTGCGTAGATGCATGACGATGTTGGCCGCAGTATCATTATCCCCATGTTTGGCTGAACCGGGCGTGTGGCGCTCGGCATGACAGGCGCGAAACCCATGCTGGGGTCAGGCTGTGGGTGTGTGGGTGTGTGGGGTCTGGGGTGTCTCTGGCTGACGTGTACCCGGTGGCCTTCCTGGCAGGCAACCTGTGTTCCTGCCAGGCGGATGCGTTGTGGGGGATGAGGGGGGGGGCACAGCACGCCTTGCCGCGCTGTTGCCCATCGGACGATGGGAGGGACTCCAGCAGCAGTTGAGGAGGGCGGACCCGCCGGGGAGTCTGGACACTGGCCAGCTACCCTGGTGCATGCGAATGGGGGGGGGGTGGGAACTCGATTCAGCATGGGGCCGCTGGAGCGCCTTGTTGCTCCAGGCGCACGCTCATGCATGGATGTGGACATGCTCCGTACAATGCGTGCTGACATGCTCGGTGTGTGTTTTCCCTTTCCCTTGCCCCGCGCCAACCCGCCGCCCCCAACCGCTCCATGCTGGGCCGCTTGCTGCATCATGCTCATCATGGCCTGTGGTTGTGGCTCCGCCTCCTACGCCACCGACCGTGTCCGTCACCAACGCCTGCGCGGCGGCTCACGGCCTGGCCGTCCGCACATGTTGCCCTGCCGCGGGTTTGTTGTTTCGCGCTTCCGCCCTGCAGCGGCCGGTGAGGAGGGATTGGAGAAAACGTGGGGGTCTGTCCTCGGCTTCATAGTGCGGGCTCTTATGCATGTCGTGCAGACATACCTCGTTAGGTGCGTTACCGTGTGTACCGGTACACCTACTCCGAACGTGCGATGACCGACTTGCCGTACTCGTGCGGTCTCCGTTGCCGTACTGTCGCCGCCCTCTTGCTGCAGGTATGGTGTTGGCCCGCATGCTGGCAGGCGAGACGCGGCTTACTCCGCTATGCTACGGCGTCCCTGTCTTCCTGGCGGAGAAGGTCTCGCCCGGTCGCCCACCGGCCAGGCCCTCTTGCCCACCCTCCGAGGGGCGCTCTGCCGTTCCGCGAGCTGCCTGCCGTGCTGGGTAAGCAGGTGGGGTCGCAGGCGGGCGGGCGCGCTTATGCCAGGCAGGGAGCTATAAAGGTGTTGATGTTTATGGGCGGGGCAAGTAAAGAGGAACGTGGAGGAGGGGCGAACCCGGCCTTGCGTGTAACCGTAGCAGTTTCTACCGGCTGGCTCGCTGCGTCTGAAGGACTCCCCCGTCTCAGCGCGCGCCTCCTTCCCTTTCTCGGCTCCTTGTGGCCCGATGAAGTCTGCAACAGTTGCACAGCCAGTCGCCAGCCTGTCTCCAACCTGGTCTCATGGCGGGCCCCTCATGATTTCACCGTTTTTGTGCGCGCTATGTACCCATCCTCGCCTACCCCTAATATCTAACTACCAACTCGAGCCTATACTTGCCCTCCACCCCCCCCCCCCATCCACCCATCACTGCGTATGAAGCTTTGTGTTGGCGGCGCCGCTCCTATGACCCACGGAGACCTGCCGTCTAGCGACACAGCCAGCAGCCTCACGGCCCGCGAACACGAACGCTGGGGCGGCGACAGCTTCACCCTTGGCCAGCTGCTTGAGGTGCCGGACCAGGGCCTGTGTGGCTTATCGTCATGTGGCTTTGGAACCTGGTGGCGTTCTCGCTGGCCTGCTTGCGGGACGGCTGGACCCCCCGGCTACGCACCGATCAGCAGCCCATCTTCTTGATGTTCGCGCTCGTGGCCCGTGCGTCGACTGCCTGACGACGCACAGCGCCTGCCGTGCCGTCACACCCGTCCCTCTACGGCGGCCGTCACACCCGTCCCTCTACGACGGCTGGCGGTTTGTGGCGGGCCGGCGCCTTCGGCGGCCCTCCGCCGCTGCTGGTCTTGCTAGAGGCCAGGGTGTGTTAGCTCTTAGCTGGATGAGGCGCTGAAGGGCAGCGGCCTGCTGAACGGCGCTCGCGGGCGTCCCAACGGTGGCGCTGCCATCTCCGCCCCCGAGCCCGGGGTCCATGAAGGGCGGCCACGCTGGGGCCCAAGTCCGCCTGCTTGCGCCTCTAGCGGCGGCCGTTGTGGCCAGCGTCGTGGCGACGCCCGGGAAGCTGGTGGAACTGTTACCGCCGCCACGGTCCACCCGGCCCAGGCGGGTTGCGCCAGGCAGGGGCAGGGTGAGGGAGACCTCGTGACCGCGCTGCCGCCGAGCCCGCTGGGACGGCGCCAGGCGGGGCTGCCGCTGAGTGAGGGCCCGAGGTCGTGCAGCGGCTGCAGCGCTGCGGCCTGCTGGAGCGTTTCAGAGCGCGACCCTGGAGGCGGCGGCGCGGCCAGCAGCAGCGGCGGCGGTGACGGCGGGGTGTCGTGCGGCCGGTGGGCGAGATGGCCGCTCCGTTCGACGCGTGGGCCTTCAGGCGCCAGCTGGGCCGGGGTCTGTGGCGGCTGCGAGGGCCGTCGTGGCGGTCGTTGCGCCACATGGCGACTCTCACTAACGCGCTGGCGAGGTAGGACCTCCTGGAGCGGCTGGCCATGGACGGCAGCGCTTGCGCCGGTGGCGGCCGGCGCACCTGCAGCGGTGATCGGCGTGAGGCGGCGCGCACGGCGCCGACGGCGCTACCGGCCCACAGGCCCCGCGCCGGCGGCGCTGGTGGGCCCTGTTCCTGGCGTGCCGGGGCAGCTGGCTAGGCACAAGGGCGTCCAGGTTTCATCATACCGGGGGCATCTCTTGAACAGCTTGCGCAGTCCGATCGCACGCCTTGCCGCGGACTGCTCCGCGCCCGGCGATGACGGGCTTCTGAGAGGACCTCAACAACGGTGGGTCGGTTGCCTGAGCAGGGTGGCATTGCTTGGTCGGGCGGCGAGTGGACGGCCAATGCGGAATAGAGCTGGCGGTGCTGAAGGTTCGAGTTTGGGTTAGGAAAGTGGGCGCGTGTGCAGGGCCTTTTAACTCTCTGCGTCCTGCGGCCGCAAACGCTAGCTCGGCTGACCCGGGCAGCAAGGTCTGTGCGGTGCAGCAGTTGCTTCCTAGCCTCGGAGTGAGCAGCTGGGCCAAGCCATTGCCCAAAGGCCAGTGCTCGCCCGTTGACCCGCGCCCGCACCCCCAACTCGCTCCGTGCCCCTCGCCAGTTCTCATGCATACGCTGGACGCCACACAGCGCGCCGGCTTGGTGGCGAGGGCGCTGCCAGCCGGCTCAGCCCGCGCCAGCCGCGCCGTCATCCTGCATCCTGCACGCCCACCCACCGCCAGCTGCTGGAAGCGTTGCCAATAGCTGTGCGGCTGCGGCACACCCACAGCAGGCGCTTGCCGTTGTGCTGCGGCGCTCCTCTGCCGCAGACGAGGCAGCCCGGGACGTTGCGCCCCTCCTGGTGAAGCAGGCCAAGCTAGGGCCGTACCGGGTCTCGCACCGTACACCGTACACCGTACACCGTACACCCGGGTGAGCGAGCTGGGGGGACGCAGTGGAGGGCCATGTGGCGGCTTGGTACCGGGGCCCAGGGGCGTCGGCCAGCTGGCGCGGCGGCCGTCGTTGATCTAGCGCTGTAAAAGGCGGTGGAAAGCTGCGATGCCGCTATGGGCGGCGCGAATGCTCCGACGGCGCAGAGCGCAGTGGAGCTCCGGTAGCTGGTCGGCCGGTGGGAGCCGGCGCGGTGGTGGCGCCCCTCGTTGCAGACCCTACCGTCGCCGCCTTGCTGCGCGGGGCAGTGGCGGTGGTTGTCTGCGACAGCGCCCGTGCGCTGCCGTCGCTGCTGTGCGTGAGGCCCACTCCGCATGCCTCGATGGCGGAGCCGGGCAACCGCGACGGTCATAAATTGGCGCTCCTTTGAGACCATTATCGGTTTCATGGCTTGCGCAGGTGCGCCACGGCAGTCTCCTGGCCGCTGCGGGCCGCCTTCTAAACGGCAGCGACTAACTGCCCACCCACTTGTCGCCGCGGACTACGCCGTCCGGTACGTCTCCATGGAGCCCCGGGACGTGACGCGCGCCAAATGCTGGGCGTGCTGGTGCGGGGCACTGCGAGGATGTGCAACTGGCGACGGCGTTAGAAGCCGCCGAGGGCGAAGGCAAGGGTGGCGAGAACGGAGCCGGTAGCGATGGAAGCAGGGGCAGGGTCAGCACTGCTGCGGAGGTGGCGGAGGGCATCTCGGCCCTGCGGCGCGTTCTTGAGGCGCAGGCGTGCGGTCACTTGCTTTCGACATAGCGAGCTGAAGGGTAGCGGCTGTGCGTCCGACAGCAGCACCGGGTCGACGGGGCCCGTCGGCGGCAGCGACGGTGCTGGGGACGCCAGCGTACCCGCCGGCAAATGGAGTGGCGCTGACGTTGGGCAGCACCGCGAGGCAGCGCTTGAGCTATGTTGATAGTGGCGGGAGGCCGCTGCGGGCCGATTTCGAGGCCCCGTAAAGCTGCCGAGGATGTGCGCCAACCCGGTATGCAGCACCTGATCGGGTGCGGCCCAGGTGAAGCTGCCGTTGCGGCAGTGCACGGGCTGCAGGAAGGCGCGGGCCTGTATGCCTGAGCGCCAGTGGGCGCACTTGCGGACTGCGCAGCATTCCCAGGTGCACCAGGCGAGGAGGCTGGGCTTCCGAGCTGCCCTCTGCCCCAGGCATTCGCCTCCAGCGCTGAGCGGCGGATTGCATGAACTCTGACCTGTTGGGTTCGTACTAGCTCCCACGTTCTGCATTTTGCTCTGTCGGCGTGACTTGTGGGTCGGGTCGACAGGCGGTCAGCACCGGCGTGAGAGTGCGGTGCCGGGGTGCGCGGCAGCCCCTCGACATGCGCTGGCGCACCCCCATGGACGCGGCCAAAGCTGAACGCGCTGTCATGAGGCGCTTTTAATCATGAGCAGCAATTGCTACTGCGATGCAGGCGCGCATCTTTGGTGCGGAATGCAACATCTTTGACTGTCCTCCGCATGCACGACACCGCGGAGCTGTGTGGCTCTGTGTGGCAGCACGGGGCGCCGGGCCTGGGGCACCGTATCGTAATTGATCGCTGACGTGCAACACGCATGCGTTGGATTCTCAACAGCGGCGCGGCTTAACCAGGCGGCCGGCCTAAGGTGCCGTTTTGGTCGTCGTATGCTATGGAGAGTACTTGTTGCTGGCGCGCATGCAGCTGGTGGTGTCACGGGAGACAGAATGGGGAAAGGGCGACAACAAAGGGCTGAGACACGAGTGAGGAGGATAGGAGTCCTAACATGGCTTTGCATTTGGCTCCCTGGCTTTGAATGCTGTCCCGTAGCATACAGGTAGTCCCTTCGCTTGGTGGGATCCGCTCGTTCGAGGACCCTTGCGTACGACATGTGAGTTCAGTGAATAAGACTCATGCGCTGTGCCTGGCTTATGACCGGCCCACAAATTGTATCGTATGCGTGGGACAGGTTAACCCAGGAGCTCCGATGCAGGAGCCGTGCGGAAGCATGGACATAGGAGAGACTGAACCAGAAGAGTGACGTCGAGGAGGACGGGGGGGGGGGCAGGCTGATCCATCTGCTAGATTCTGTTGTTTAATGACACCACCGTTTTTTTGTGAGAGGCTCCTTCTGAGTTACCCTCGTCCTCGAGGTTCTTGGGTGATGAGTCTGGTGGCCACGGACAAGGGGGCGACACGTAACAAAGACACGCAAAGACGGAATGTATCGGGTAGTTTGCTGAAAGCTTAAGTTCACACTGATCTGCGGTTTCCTTGCTCTCATCGCCTTACTTGGCGGCAGAAGGACGGCCGCCAAATACTGCAGCTGGGGTCTTTGCAAAAGTGCGTGTGACGCATGGCTGGCCGCTGGGTATAGGCCGGTCGCGTGCGCGTGCGCAAGGTCCTGTGCCAGGGGAGCGGCATCAGCGGGTCGGCTCCCGCACGCACTGTACGGGAGCTGGCATGGATCAGGAGCGACTTATGCCTATCGATTGATGCTCCAGAGGCCTTCCGGACGACATGTACGAGAACCGGCGCTTTTATGGCGGCAGTCAGGCACGTGGCGGCAGTCAGGCACGTGCCACGTACGGCGCGGGGGAACGACCCCGATTAGAATTACAGCGCAGGTAAGCCCCCGGTACACGCGACGTGTGGGTTGTACCACCGGACCGTAAATGCAGCGCACTGCATCAGTCACTGCCACAGCCAGGTCGTGCGTGTCGCAGCGACGCCAGACGCAGGAGCGCCAGGTACCCACAACGAGTAATCCTGACAGCCAGGAAGTAAACGAGCTGCAGCGCTAACGCCCACGCCCGTACCACAGCGTCATGCCGCATGTAGCGGTCCTCATGTACCGCATGGGAGAGGACGAAACAAAACATCATGCCACGAACGAAGGGCATGCAACTCCCGGTGGCCACTTGGCCGCGCGAGGAACCCCTGCCCTCGCAGCCAACGGCCCGCATGCCGCCCATACCGGCCATGCCGCTGGCGTCCAGGTGGCACACAGCGGGGACGGCTTCGACGCAGCCGGTGCAGGCAGGGCAGACATTCCGCAAACCGGCACACGTCCCAAGGCTGAGGAGGTTATGACATTTGGCCAGCCCAAAAAATAGGATTTCACGCATTTCATACGAACATGGATATGAAAGATATGAAGAACGGGTGGCCCACGGGCGGTGGTGTCCACCGCCACCTGACCGACCCACGGATCAGAAGGTATGAAACCCGCACTTTATGTGGAGGCTCGTGCCAGGTTGCTAACATGGTGCATCGCCATTTTCTAAGGCGCGCATACAGGTACAAGAAAATCGGAAAATGTCCACGATACACCCAGCCGAATCCTCAAACCTCGCTCATCACTCATCAGTCAGATCAATCACGTCGGTTGCCGCCCCGCTGGAGCCCCCTCCTCTCCCTGCCGCTACCGACTGCGGCGCCGGCCCCTGCCCTCCGCTCCGTGAACCCGCTGCATCGGGTACGGCAGCTCCAGCGCCCCTCGCAGGGCCCGTCGTACTAGTGGCACCTCCTGCGGCCCACTGGCCGGCGCTGCCCCTCACCGCTGGCACCACGGACGGGCCAGCCGGCAGCGGCGGCGCTGCCGGGTCCCAGCCGGGTGGCTCGGGCCTTCCACGGCGCGGAGCCTTGTCCGCCGGCGCCGGGGGCGGAGGGGCTGTGGCGTGGGCGCGGGACAGTGCCGCTGCGGCGGCGGCGGCCGCTGCTGCGTTGCGCGGCTGCGTGGCGTGCAGCGGTGGCCGGGGCTGCGGAGCCGAAAGGCTGCTGCCTTTGCCGCCTGGGTGTAAGCCGGGCGCGGTCCCATAATTCCGAACTCCGCCGAGCGTATCCCCCAAATACCTCGAGCTCGGACCGGGCGGCTCGCTCCTCCCGGGGTCTGCGGGTACAGCTCCAGCGCCGCGGCCAGCCCCAAGAGAGCCAGTACCGTGACCTGCCGGCTCACGACCGCTGCAGCCGGCATCCCCCGTCCCTCCCTCCGCTTCCGGCGGCTTGGGCGGCGGCCCTGGCTTCACCCCGGCCGGGGTCGGTATTCCGCTTGCCGCAGCAGACCCCTCGCCCCGCACTGCCACACTGCCGCTACACGGGAGCTGCTTGCCCGGTGCCGAGCCCGCGCCCGCCGCTGCACCCCTCGATCCACCGCCTTGCTCATCTTCCGAATCCGAATCCAGGGACAGATCGATGATGCCGTCCTCAATCCGCCGTACCAAGTCCTCCTCAACTGCCCGCAGGTCCCGTGCGGCGCTGCTGGCCGGCCGCACGGCGCCCACGAAGCCGGAGGGCAGTGAGGCCGCCGCCGCCGCCGCCGCCGCCCCGCCTCGCGCCGGCGCCGATGCGGCGCTGGTGCCGGAGGGCCCTGCGGACGAGGACGCGGAGGCGCACGGTTGTATCACCGGCGGTGGCGTACTGGCGTCCATGCGCAGACGGACAGGGAACTTCCATTGCCTGGACGGGTTAGGTGCGCACCACCCGGCGCCGTGCCACCTGCGCAGGATGTTGCTGTCGCTTCCCGCCGCGTCACAGACCCGTACTCTACAGGCCACCAGGGGTTCCCTGCGCAACCCCTGCGCAACACACACACGCACGCACACGCACACGCCCGCGTTGCAGAACTCACCCCGTCCCGCTGCCGCCCGGCCGAGCGCCCCCGCCAGCGCCTCGCAAGGGCACCACAGGTTGTCCCGGCACCGCCGCTCCGCCGCCGCTGCGGCCGCAGCGGCGGGCGTTGCGTAGCGGGGCCCCTCGCCGCCGCCCCCCAGCCGGCATGGCCCGGACGGCATGATGCGTTGGCGCTTGGCGCGTTCCTCCGCGGCCTGGAGCGGGAGAGCATGGAATGGCATGGGGGTGCGGCGCTCAATGCCTGGTCGCGACTAGCGAATGAAGAGACCGGCGCTCGGGCCCGGTTAGGCTTGGCGGTTTGCGCGGGGTTCCAGCTGCGAGAGATAGAACGAAGCAGCAGGGGACACACAGCGCAGTCGGTGTCCGTGAGTGGGCTCAAACGCAAACGCCCATCCCTAGTCCCCCCCCCACCGGACCACGCCCCACCGTGCCGCACCCGGAACCGCGCTGCGCCGCACCTTGAGGGCCACGTCTCGCAGCCTCCTCGGGTCGGGGTTGTGGGTGGGCAGGAAGCCGTGCGAGCCCAGGCGCCCCACGGAGGGCCCGTCGAAGCCCACCCCGGTGCCCCCGACCCCCTTGGCCATCAGCTCCTCGCACTGGGCCTTGAGCTCGTCCAGCAGCTTGTAGAAGGCGCTGTGTGGGTCGGAGTTGGCATTGGGGCTGGAGTCAGGACGGGGGTTACTCGATCCGTGGGCGAGCTGAGCCATGACCGGCGAGTAGGGACAGGTACCGGTATGAAGTGGGTGGCGGGAAAGCGGGGCACGCGATCCACCCGCGCGCAGACGACAAGGGGTCCAGGGGGCCACAGCCGAGCGATTGTTTGAAGATAGCGGCTCCAGAGGAACGAGCGGCGCAGCCACAGCGGGCTGCACACAGTGCTTCCCACTTCGCGCCATGACATGTGCAACATGAGGCGGTCGCTGACGTAGCACGCCCCCGCCCCGCGTCCCGTCCGCCCAACGCGCACCCCGACGTGGGGCTTCAGGGCGCCGTCACGGACCTGTTGTGGACTGTCGACAACAGTCCGCACTGTGCGCGCGTACCTGCCCGCCAGACCAACCCTGAACACCCGCCCACCTCGCTGCCCTGAGGACCGCAGCACCCATCCAGGACCCACCAGTCGTGCGGCCCCCTCACGTTGTGGACCAGCTCGTGCAGCATGGTCTCCAGCAGGGACTCGTACGGCAGGAAGGAGTCGGGGTTTCGCGCCGGCCGCAGGCGCACTGGCGCGGGGCGGGACACGGTCGGGGGCCGCATGTTAGGGGTTGAGCGCCGCAAGCAGGCGGTTGCGGGATGCACCCGCAACCCGCAGTTGGCTTGCGGGGTGGTCGTGCCCTCTGCGGCTCTTTCCCCGCGCCTACCGCACCTGCCGTACGAACGTGCAGGAGCCGCAGCTGCACCGCGCGGGTAGTCTGCACGCCCCCAGCCCACGCCCCGAGCGCATGCGCGTCCCTGGCAGCCGTACGTAGGGTTGGGTCCAGGCACCCGTCCCATATTTGGCGCCCGACACCCGATTAGCGTCCCAGAGCCGTATGCAACTCTCAAACGGGCCGACCGGCTGTCCTTACCTCGTATCTCCCGGGTGTTGCCCCCGCCGCCCCCGATGTTGAGCCCCAACAGGCAGGGGTTGGCCTGCGGGCCGGAGGACACGCAGGTATGGTCGGGGCGCGGACGCGAAGTAGCGCTTGGACAGTGGTGTATGCGTGGACTGAGGAGGCTGCTGACCGAGGGTGTAAACTGCGGTGCCACCAAAGTGCGGCGCAACTCTACTAATGCCATGTGCCCAACACCCCATAGCCCGGCCTCACCGGATAGAACTCGGACAGCAGCGGTACCCGCCATTCCCGGCGACGCATGATGGGCTGCACC